>CAUYQV010039769.1:0-14743 GCA_963574575.1 Galagoides demidoff | reverse complement strand
AACAATAACTGAGAAAATGACATGAAGGCTGTGTTGATCAGTTTGATGGAAGTATTTTGGATTGCATGTGAAAACCCCACACTGTACCCCAGAAGTGCATTAATGTACATAGTTACCATTCAATAAAAAAAAAAAAGAAAAAAAAATTTCGTTTTCTAAAGACAAGTAGAGGTCTATTCTTTCTGTATAACACAGGCCTACTATATACTTAGAAGGGTCTCAGATCTTCACTTTTAATCCATCTCGGAAAATACACCCTAGGGGTTTATACAACCTTTGCAGATTAAAGTCAATGCTTGTGGTGGAAAGCAACTGGAGTTACAGATATCATCTGAATCATCCCTACACAGGATCCACTCGGGAAAACCAGAGAAGCTCAAATCTTCATGAAAACAGGTGGGACACGTGTGAATAAACAGTGCAAAGGGCCGCACCCCACTAAGTCACAGTTCACTGGCATTAAGTCGAGTCACTGTGTTGTGGAAGACTACCACCATCTACTCACACAACTCTTTTCAACTTGCAAAACTAAAACTTTGAACCCATTCAGTAAGTCCCCATTCTCCTCTTCCCCAGCCTCTGGCAGCCAACATTCCACTTTGTCTCTTCAGTAGGGACTTCAGGTAAGTGTAATTAATCACTCAGGATTTGTCTTTTTGCATCTGACTTATTTCACCTAGCACAATGTTCTGAAGGTTAATCCATGTTGTAGCCTGTGTCAGAACTGCCTTCCTTTCTAAGGCTGAACGATAGTTAATTGCATTTATACATTTTGTTTATCTATTTGATCATCAATGGACACTTGGGTTGTTTCCACCTTTTGACTATTGTGAATGATGCTGCTATGCACATGGACATGTAAATATCTCCTCCAGATTCTGTTTCCAGTTGGTTTGGTTATATACCCAGAAGTTTAATTGTTGGATCATACGATAATTCTATTTTTAACTTTCTGGGGAACCACCATACTATTTTCCATAGTGGTTGTACCATTTTACATTCTCACCAACAGTACAAAAGCAAAAGTTCTAATTTCTCCCCCTCATCACCAACACTTATTTTCCACTTATTTTTTTCATTGCCATCCTTGTGGGTGTGAAGTGGTATCTCAATTGTGGTTTTGATTTGCATTTCCCTAAGTCAAAGTAAGATTTTTGCATTAAAAACAGGTCTCAAAATGCTATGTTGCCCAGAAGAATTTTTTCCCTAACATCTCTGTGATGAGAACCTCACAGATACAGTTCCATTCCCACTCTGTAAACCATGAGGTTCAGAATAGAGATGCCAAACTAATGGCATCTACATTTCTCACCCCAAGAGGTATTAACAATCTCTGGGAAATCTCAACCCAAGTCAGAAAGAGAGCTAAAAAAACTGTTAAGAGGGCAACAGGTATTTATCTATAAAGAATATTACTGTGAAAATAATTCTAAACAGTGAGCATATTGCTAAATAAAACACTGTGCTTATCCTGACACCTAGAATTGGTCACTAAACAACAGGTGGCCTTCTACATATTCAAACTTGCCTACTGAACCCAGTATTCACCATCAGCTCCTACAATCCCTGCAGGCCACTACTCATCGTGAATTCATCAAACAAAATAAATACACTCTTCATATGAAATCATCTATCTAGGCTTTGCTTCAAAACAATCCAAAGGGTGGGGTGGGGAATGCAAATGAAATAAGATCAGCTATGAGTTGATAATTTTTAAAGCTAGATGATGGGAACATGGAATTCATTACAGGATTCTATTTTTGTATGTTCTCCATTTAAGAGAAACTTCTTTGAAGAGGTAAAGGCTTAGCATAACATATTATACATTTTCAGCTCCCTTATGAGGCAGACAATAGGCAGCTCAGATCAATATTTCACGCAGAAAACATGGAGGCTTTTCAAGGTCACTGAGTTCACATCAGAGTCCAGACTGGTTCCTTGGTGCCCAGAGCCAGCCAGCACACTCCTGCCACACCATGAGCTTCCAGAACAAGCTGTGTACCGAACTCTCAGGTCTCACTGCTAGCTCCTGTGCAAATGTGAAGCCTGCTAACCACTGTCAGGAATCCAGGAGGGAAGGTCCAGCAGCCTACCCCTGAGGGGCACCTGGACTCCCACTCCCCATTTTCCAACTAAGCACTTTCACATGCCTCATTTTTCTGACTGTTCCTGTTTGTGCCTTCCTGTTCTACCCCAGTGCACACTAACTGAAAAATGATTAACTCTAGACTCTCACATTGCCAATTCTGCAAAACCCCGATAAGACTGCAGCATCCTTCAACCACCAAGCACACTTTCCACCATGCTGGATTCATGAACTCTGATATTGGAAATTGGTGCTGCAAATGTGTTATTGGGAAGGTTCGTAGAGCTCCCCAAGAGCTAAGAATCTGTCCTGAAAAGCCTCTGAAGACACAGAGATTACTTGGGCCCTCTGCCACAGCAGCAGTTGGCAGAGTTTTGCTCTAACTGCAAAAATCAAAAGGAGGGTCAGAGGTTGAAGTACAAAGCCAAGTGAGCACACCCAGGGGAGTGAAATGGGTGTACAAAGTATCAGTCCACCTGGGAATACAGGGCAAAGCCAGAGGGCGCTCCTTCAGACAGGGAGCAATGCTGGTCTGAGAAGGCACAGATCACAGGATGGGACACGGCCCTCACACTAGGTAGGGCCCAAGGCACCACATCAGATGTCCAGCAATGCCCAATTTCAGAGACAATGACAAGGTTGCTGGTAAAAGGATGTCTGAGTACAAATAAAGAGCTGAGTGAATCCCACCTTATTATTCCAGGACAGAAAACCCCTAAACACACTGACATAAATGACTAGGAGATGCTGCTATAAAATCAAGATTGAAAAGCTGAGAAGTCTTAGTGTGTTTGTCTTGCTTAAAGAGTTCCAATTGAAATAGGAAATGCCAAATCCACAGAAGCAAAATGTATCACAGACACTCATTCTGTCCCTCCTTCTCCATCTGCTCCCAGGCACACACTTATAAATTGCTTGCTTAATGGTTTTAAAAGCCTCTGTGTACAATCATGTCCCTGGCCTTCCTGCACAGAATCATCTCCTGCCTCTCCCTCAGCCAACCCCACGTCATGTCATAAGACATATCTCTCTTAACCCTTGACCATCTCCAGCCAGTGCCCATTTTTTCTGCTCCTCTTAAGGCAGCATCCTTGCAAGAACTGTTGAAAGTCACCATTTCACTTGTTTATGTACTGCTGGCTCCTCAGCCAACTCAAGCTGGGTTTCTATCCCCAAACCCCAGCCAGAGCACACAGCTGCTCTAGTCAAGGCCACCAACTACCCGCCCCTCTTATCTAAGCCACTGCCAGTGATCTGTCCTCATGTTTTACCTTGCTTTCGCGTAGCTGACTGCTCCTTCTTGGAAGGCTTCTACAACACAAGATCTCCTGTTTTCCTTTTATGTCAAGCCACTCACTCTCAGCCAACTTGGGAGTGAACTTTCCTCCTCAACTCAACCTCTAGCATCCTGGGGCTCACTATTCAGACATCTCCTCTTCTCAGTCAACACGCTCATCTCTGAAGCTCTCATAGGTCTACCCTTACTCTGACGGTGGCTGACACTTCCATCTCCAGGACAGTCACTGACAAAAGGAACTTACTTAGATCTCCATGAGGCAAAGAGACAACTCAAACGTACCCTTCTGTCCCCAAATCCCACCTCAGTATGTAGTACTACCACCCGTCCCCTCCCTCTGCAGTCACTGCAATATCAGATCACATCATCCAACTTATAACCTTTCAAGAGTTATCTAAAGTAGCAGAAAATAATTCCAATTACTTACTGAAACCCACACAATCTTTATGACCTAGCTCCTGCATACCTCTGTCCTCACCAGCTCCAGTCACAAGGCCTTCTTTCTGTCCTTCACACATATCAAGCTCATTCCTGCTTCAGGGCCTTGGCAGCTGTCTTCAGTGCCTGGAGCTTTCCACCCAGACACCCAAGTAGGCAGCCTCTTCATTAGTACTCAGGTGTCAGCCCAAAAGTCCCCTCCTTGGAATGCCCTTTCCTGGTCATACTAAGCTAGCCCATGAGCTCTGCTGCTCAGTAGGCTATTATTACTCATGGCTAAATAAGCACCACCGGGTAGGTCTCTTTTTTTTTTTTTTTTTTTCAGTTTGGCCACCTCAGGCAAATGGGGCCAGTGCCCTACTCCTTCGAGCCACAGGCACTGCCCGAGGGTAGGTCTTCATTGCCTTAGTCTACTATCACATCTCAGGTCCTGGCTCACAGTCAAACACACACAAAGTACCCAGCTGCTGACATCTCACTGTGGCATTTCCGGGGCAGAGATGGAGCTAGATAGACAAGAATCTGGGCTAGAGCCCCAAGCCTTCCTGAACTCCTGGGCTTGGGCTGGCCTTCCCCATTATGGCCTCTGCCACTGGTTCTGTTAGGGCAGGGGTCAGCACCCCTGTCCGCCACGTATCCCAGAGCCTCACATGAGAGCCTGTCAAGTCAAAAGGATGTGAAGAATCATGATTCCTGAGAAGTCTATTGGAGGGAGTGTGGCCACTCTCGTCCACTTACCCAGAAGACGATGTTGTAGCTGAAAAGGAGATACTTGTACCAGCAGCTGACTTTGGCGTTAGAGTATCTATAATAGTGCATCTTCTGAGAAGCAGAATCTGCGGAGAGACGTGGGAGTGGTGAGGTAACGAGTTCAGTTTTAAAACATCTCCCCCAAACCTGCTCACATGTAGGTTCCAGAAGGCTCTAGATTATTCCCCTCACACCCCTTTACCAGTCCAGGCGTAGGCCTACTACAAAGGACAGCAACAGGTGAGATGAAACTCAGGTGAACTCAGCTTTCCAAAAAGCAAACAGGAATAAGGGGGCATTTTTGAAAGAAGGGAGAAAGAGGCTTTAAAATATCTTCTAAGTGCCAAGAACTCTGCTTGGAACCTTCTCATGCATTTATCTCATCAGCTCTTGATCAAGGATTGATTTTTCCAATTCGGGGTTGAGGAAACAGGAATTCAGAAAGGTCATGTGACTTGCTCGAAGACAGTGACAGAGCCCAGGATCTGAACCAAGGGCAGGGGATTCTGCAGTCCACATTCTCTCCATTCATCAGAGATGATGGAAGAAATAAGGACCCAACCATGAAGAGCCATATTTGGGACTAAGAGATGAACAGGCTGGTGGGTTTGGACACAATCTAACTGTGCCCAGTAAAGAACTATGGCTCCAAATTTATTTATCTAATGTTTTCTGAAACGAACTCCCAAACTCAGCCCTTGTCCCACCCACTGCCCTCTCTCCTACTTCCCCCAACCCCCATTTCTAGCACCATGGCCATGGCTCTGGCTTCTGGGCTATAATGAGGTTTGAACTACTGGACCCATATGGCAGTACCCTGTAAAACACAGAGTGAAGAGTGGAGCCCTATGTTTTATCTGTGTCCATCCCCCAATTCCCCTCTGAGAGTCCCACAAAAGGAGATTGCCATCACAGGGGAATTCTGAGGGCCTGGCTCACCTGTACTACTTTTTGTCTGAACCCCAGTGGCAATTCAGGTGGATCACTGAGTCACCACTGTCCCTTACCTCCAACACAGTGGCTGAGCAGTGTGGGAAGTGGTGGTGCCTCAGGGGGAGCTCCCCTGCTCACCCTTCACTTCCCAGGGTGAGGAAATAGGCCAAATGTAACAAAGCCTGAGGCAAGAACAAGACCACCCTGGCAACAAGGAGATGACCTACCCACAACTGCCAGTGGCTACTTGCAAAACCGCTTCCTGTGAGGTAGTCTCAACAGCCTGGCCATTGTTTGGTAAGGTTTTGAGAAAGTGGTGCCAAGAAGGGACATGAAAGCCGGTGCCTCTGGACCCTGAGACTACTCCATCCCTCTCATGGTGTGGAATCGCAGGCACAGTCTGGACACCACCATTCACTCACACATCTCCCTCCTTCCCAGGGGCTGGGAGTGCCTAGCCTGTCTGACCTCAATAGCCAGCCAGGGAGGGGACAGCCATCCTCTACTTACCATCCGCAAAACTCCCCTCCAAGAGTAAGTGTCAACACAACTACCTACTAACCAAGGACTCCATATGCAAGACCTGGACACCCCCCAGGGCCACATAGAGAGGTCGCTTGGAGAAGAGAACAGAGGTTTCAGGCCCAGACCTGTCATTGTATTCAGCAACATATAATCACAATCCCTGTCCTCTCGGGGCTTCGGCATCCTCAACTGGAATGGGGCTTTCTGTGATCAGTCCCCAACATCACTGACACTGGCATTAGGGCCCAGCTGACAGCATTGGCATGACTTATTCTAAATACAGATCCCAGCCCCACCCCAGGCTTTGATAAGGAGGTCTGGTTTGGGGCTCTGAATATGCATTTCAAACAAGCTTCCCAGGTGATTTTGATGTGCCCACTGGACCAGGTATCAGTGTGGGCACCAGGGGCTGCAGCAGTCCCTTAGGGGATCCTGCAAGGGGGAAGGGCCTTGTTAGCTGTGGACCAGCACATGAGACTGCGGGGGGGGGGGGGGGGGGGCCACACCACAACGGCAACAAACTGAAGGTAGCAAACATTCACCTGCTTGTGGCTTGTGTTTCACAGATTCCAGAGCCACTGGACACTGGTTTTGATTTTTTCTTTTTTTTTTTTTTTTTTTGAGACAGAGCTTCAAGCTGTCCTCCTGGGTAGACTGCCAAGGCATCACAGCTCACAGCAACCTCTAACTCCTGGGCTCAAGCGACTCTCCTGCCTCAGCCTCCCAAGTAGCTGGGACCACAGGTGCCTACCACAACACCTGGCTATTTTTTTGTTGCAGCCATCATTGTTGTCTGGCGGGCCCAGGCTGGATTCGAACCTGCCACCCTGCGTGTACACGGCTGGCGCCTTAGCCACTCGAGCCACAGGCGCCGAGCCTTGGTTTTCTTTTTTAACTGAATTGTTTGTCTGTTTGTTTGGGAGTTGGGAGAGGTTGGGCTAGATTCACAAATGTAGAGGGAAAAATTGTTTCAATCCTAAACCTCAAGTACATTTATCACAGAGAATAGCCAATTTGACTGGAAATGCCTATGAGGCAAGAACATGTTCTCTGGCAGAAACTCTTTACTGTTTTAGGGATGCAACCCTCCTACTCCCCAGAATGCCACATGCACTCCTTCCTGATGGTTCCCAGAGCAGCCCTCCATGGCGCTCAGTCTAAGACTGAGCAGGGCTGGTCGGGCGTGCCATCCAAAGGGGCAGGAATCCTAGAGGGTGCTCCCTGGAACTCCTTTAACCCAGCCCATGGTAAAGATCTCCATAGAAGCTTTGAGGCAGTAAACAAAGCCCAGCTCTTCTCTTTCTCCTCGATGGAAGTTCCACAAAGAAACCAGCTAATCTACTTTCCATGGTGCTGGTAACTCATCCCTGCTCCCCTGACTAGGGCCTTTGGAACATGATCCTGTGGTGATGCGGTACCGGGACTCTCAATCTCAAAGATCCCAGGTCTCCTTCGGCTCTAGCCCATTACATGTACACGCAGATAGCAGGGACACCATTGCTATGGGCCATGGATCCTCCGCAGGGCACCTGGCTTCCTTCACCATCTGCTTCACTCTCTCCTACCCCACAAAGACACACAACCAATGAGTCAACTACTCGGTCCTCACAGGCACTGGGGTCCAAGCCCACTGAACTCCAAGCCCTCAGTCCCTGGTAACATCAATACTCAAAACTGCACCAGTCAGGTCCACCCCAGGGAGTAACAACTAGGTCCACACCTCATCACCCATGACATGGTGAGCCACACTCAGATGACATATGCCCACACGCCTGCCACTTGCAACCCAGCGCATGGGATCCGGCTTTCTGGCATTTTTGTCCAGCCCAAGATAACCCCATAAAGTGGAAGAATGGGGGTGTCCCAATGACACTTATTTCCCAAACTCTAAGCCACAGAAGAGGAAACTGTTGCAGGGAAACATTTTAGCCTTTCTTCACCCCCTCCCTGGCCCTGCCACCCAAATAACCTAAGGACGAGGAGGAAAGGAAGCTTGCTGCTCTTGTGCCCTCTCTGTTTTGCTAAGTGCGTAGAGACACAGGTCCTGACCCTCAGAGTGGCTGACAGATCCACACAGAGCATCCCAAAGTCCAGGCTGAAGGAAGTAACAGGTAGATTCGTCTGGACCCCAGTCTAAGCCACATGCTCCCAACACCAGGTGTGATGGTCTTCGGTCTGTTCAGGAATAAAGCCAATGTCAAGCTCCTGAGGTATGGCTTGGGGGTTTCAGATTCTCAAGTCAAATTAAGAGGATTGAGCACTCCTGAGCCACCAACCAAGGTGTTACTGCATTCACAAATAATTCCAACAAAGTTGAGTGGGGCTAAAAGTGACCCCAAATGACAGCAAAGTAACTACAGTACCAAGCATCTCACCATATCTGCTGACAAATCAAATCATACCTGAGAAAGGCAGAACTGAGCCATCTATCAACTGATGCATTTCATTAACATCAATATAACTTACCTTAGAACACACATGCAACTAAGAATCTTAACTTCCTAAAAGTAGATTTTTAAAATTTTTATAAATACTAAGCACCACCCTGGTAGAGAAGAATCTCTAAAAGCTATTTTGTGTGCACAGAAACAATTATCAATACCACTAACAGTCCTCACTATAAGAACTTATTAATACAAAATAAAGCATTTATGTGGCAAGTAGGAGACATCTGTTTGTCAAGCATCAACATCTCAAAATGGGGCAAAAGCAGAAATTATTTAATAGTGTTAACTGGTCAGCAATATGAGGGTAATTAAATAATAAGCAAATATAAACTCAAATATCTAAAGGCATAGAATTACACCTGGAATCCTAGCATTCCAAGAGGCTGAGGTAGGAAGAGCCATTGAGTTCAGGAGTTCAGAGACCAGCCTAAGCATGAGTGAGACCACATATGTACTAAAAACAGAAAAATTAGCCAGACATTGCGGTGAGTGCATGTAGTCCCAGTTACTTGGGAGAATGAGGTAGAGGATAACTTGAGCCCAGGAGTCTGAGGTATTCAGAGATAAAGGGCATTCATGTATGTAAGTGTACACCTATGCACACACACACACACACATACACACATACACAGACACAACTGTGTATTTCAGGTTTACATTAATCTCCACTTTTGAGGCAATAGGAAAAAAACAATTCAAAGTACAAAACTACCAATCTAGAACAGATAAAATGCCTAAATATTCCCATATGCTTAAAAGTAACATTGAAATAAAAAAAGGAAACACAAGGCCTGGCACAGTGGCTCATGCCTGTAATCCCAGCACTCTGAGAGGGTGAGGCAGGTGAATTGCCTGAGCTCACAGTTCGAGACCAGCCTGAGCCAGAGTGAGACCCCACCTCTAAAATTAGCCAGGTGTTCTGGCGGGTGCCCGTAGTCCCAGCTTCTTGGGAGGCTGAGGCAAGAGAATCACTTGAGCTCAAGAGTTTCAGGTTGCTGTGAACTATGACACCATCACACTCTACTGAGGGTGACAAAGTGAAAATCTGTCCCAAAAAAAAAAAAAAAAAAAAAGGAAACACCTATAATGTTATCTACAGCCGCAAAAATTATAAGGAGTAAATATTTACTTCATATAACGATTCATACTTAATAAAATAACAGACTCCTATTTCAGACAAATGGACAAAGAGTAAGGACACGATACACAAATAGAAGGATGATGTAATTAACAAATGGAAACACATTCAATGTCAAGTATAAATAAAGACAATCCAGAGATACTACCTTACACTTTTTTTTTTTTTAAAGAGACAAAGTCTTACTTTGTCATCCTCAGTAGAGAGCTGTGCCATCACAGCTCACAGCAACCTCCAGCTCTTAGGCTTAGGCAATTCTCTTGCCTCAGCCTCCAGAGTAGCTTGGGACTATAGGCGCCTGCCACAACACCCGGCTGAATGTTGGCCAGGGCAGGGTTCGATCCCACCACCCTTGGTATATGAGGCCAGTACCCTACTCACTGAGCCACAGGTGCCACCCACTACCTTACACTTTCTAATTCAACAAAATCACCACCACTTCTGTGGCAAGTACATTCATACTTTCTTGCTGGCAGCAGACAGAACTGTTACTACCCTGTTACTATGCTTTTGTGAGCAATATGGTTACAGACATTCAACACCAAAAAGAACTGGTCATACCCTTAATCCAATAAACTCATGACTAAGGAAAATTTGCCTCAAAAAAAAAGAATGAACATCATGATTTTCAATTATGGAATACTTGTAGCATGTGCTTAAAACCCAAAGTGAAATATAAGAGCATGAAAATCACTGCATGGAGTGATGGCCTGGTTATCAACGTTCTAAGAGTTTCCATCATCGTAGTAAATGGGGCCATTGCTGGTTGGAGGCACACCTGCCTAAGATGCTGGCTTCAGTGTGATGGTCCCACCTCCCAGCATCATCATAAACAGTACTCCCCTGCTTTAGTGTTATATTAACCTATAATATTCCTCCCCCTACCCTTTTTAAAATTAAAACAGTAGCACGGTCAACTGTAAAATAGCTGAACAATTCAGAAGTGTGAAAAGTGAACTAGCAATGAGAGACCACCATTAAAAAATGGTTTTCAAATCATCTGACCAGAGCCCACAGCAAAAAATACATTTAACAAAAATCAATCCAGCGCATACACAGTTACATGCACAACTAAAATAAGTTTGGCACTGGGAACCGTGGTTCATACATGTAACCCTAGCACTCTACTTTAAGAGTTCGAAAACAACCTGAACAAGAGCAAGTCTCCATCTCCAAAAATAGCTGGGTGGGGTGGCACCTGTGGCTCAAAGGAGTAGGCCACCAGCCCCATATGCCAGAGGTGGCAGGTTCAAACCTGGCCCCGGCCAAAAACTGCAAAAAAAAAAAAAAAAGAAAGAAAGAAAATAGCTAGGCATTGTGGTGGGCACTTCTAGTCCCAGCTCCTGGGGAGGCTGAGGCAAGAGAATGACTTGAGCCCAAGACTTTAAGGTTGCTGTGATCTAGAGATGCCACGGTACTCTACCAAGGGTGACAAAGTGAAACTGTCTCAAAATAAAATAAAATTAAGATTAAATAAAATGGGCAGCGCCTGTGGCTAAAGTAGTAGGGCACCAGCCCCATATACCAGAGGTGGTGGGTTCAAACCTGGTCCCAGACAAAAACTGCAAAAAAAAAAAAGAAATTAAATTAAATAAAATAAGTATGGGAAACAATACTTACCCTTAGTACATGCTATCCATTCTAGACTTCTTTTTAATTTTTTTTAATTATACCTGCACATAATCTAAGAATCATCCATAAAAACTGTGTTGAGAAAAACAGTAGAACCCATGCCCCAGGCCAGGGGACATTTTCAACTTCTAGCTGACTCTTTTAATGTTTATGCCCAAATAAATATCTCTCAGACATTTCTGTGTATCTCACTATTCTCTGGGTTGTCTTTTTTTCTTTTTCTTTCAGGTTTAGGCATTGCTAGTCCACTTCCCACTCTGGAAGATGAGAACTCACCCCTTTACCCACCCCCCATCTCCCCACTGCCAACCACCTCTCACACTTGTCCTTCCCTCTCTCCTCTCTAAATGAACTGTAGCACCTACTATAGTAATTTTCAGAGTTAACACTATTATAGCCACATGAGCCATCAGAGTGAGCAATGTGACCCATAATAACTTTTCCTGTACAACTTCTTGTTCTCTCTGGAGTTGTTATTTTCCTGTTCACTTCATTGTCTATGAACTTATCAATATTTAACCCTAAATTCAATTAAGTTCTTTCACATCAGATGTGCTATTTCTATTTCTTCTTCCAGAAAAAATCCCTCCTGGAGCCTTCTGAGCTCCTTCAATCTAGACAGGTGCATAATTCCCTCTACCCCTTCTGGTATACAACCTGGAAAAGATCCAATCTTGCTCACCTTTCTGAGAAATCTTTTACTGAAAATCTAAGTTTTCAGATCTATTATGTCTGAAAATATTTTTATTCTGCCTTCCCTCCTGAATGAGTTTGACTGCATGTAGAATTCTAGGGTGGGAATCAGCTTCACTGAGCACGATGAAAGCATCGCTCCACCATCGTCTACATTCTGGTACACTGAACAAACTTAGAGGATCATACCCTTCTCCCCAGCATACTAGAAGTTCAGGGTCTAGGTCTAGGTTACCTTTATCCACTTGGCTCAATCAGTTTTCACTGGGCCTTTCCAAAATAGAAGCAAATAACTTTCTTTTCCAGAAAACTTTTTCCTCAGTGATTTTGCATTCTTCTCTATATTCTATTTCTGTAGCTCCTATTAACGGACATGGAAACCCTAGCTGATACTTCAATTTTTTTAACTCTTCTGCCCTCTTATCTATCTCTTCATCTTTTTGTTCTACTTTCTAGAAGACAATTTTATTGTCAAATAATTCTATTTTTGTTCAGTCCTTATTCCATAATTTTAAAAATACTTTTGTGTCCTAACTATTCCTTTTCTATAACAGCCTGTTCTTATTCCATGCATACAATATTTCTCACCTCTGAGGAAATGCCTAATTTTTTTCAAAATATCCTTTTTTTTTGAGACAGTCTCACTGTGGTGCCCTCGTTGTAGTTCCCAGCAACCTCCAACTCTTGGGCTTAAGCAATTCTCTTGCCTCAGCCTCCCAAGTAGCTGGGGCTGCAGGTGCCCACCACAATGCCTGGCTTTTTTTTGTTGTAGTTGTCATTGTTGTTTGGCAGGCCCAGGCCAGGTTCCAACCCACCAGCCCCAGTGTATATAGCCGGCGCCCTAGCCACTGAGCTACAGGCACCAAACCTCAAAATATTCTTAATAGATTTCCCTTTTTTTTAAGACAGAGTCTCACTTTCTCACCCTCAGTAGAGTGCCATGGCATCATACCTCACAGCAACGTCCAACTCTTGGGCTCAAGCAATTTACTTGCCTCAGCCTCCCAAGTAGCTGGACTACAAGCGCCTACCACAATGCCCAGCTATTTTTTAGAGACATGGTCTTGCTCTTGCTCAGGCTGGTCTCAAACCTATGAGCTTGGAGCACTCTACCCACCTCGGCCTCCCAGAGTGTTAGGAATACAGGCGTGAGCCTGTAGACTTTCTTTCTAGAGGTGCCCAGCCTCTAGACTTTCTTTCAAGTTGATTTTTTCTAATTTGTTTTGCTTTCTTTCCAGTTAGGACCTTTCTTCAGCTACCTAGTAATCCTTGGTAATGCTCATGATTAAGAGTGAATGACTAAGGAACTAACTGGAAGTTCTGTGTCTACAGGCAGGTTAAGTTTCTGTCTGCTCTAGAGTGATCAAGTTGGGTCACTTGCTGGAAATCCATGTTGTCGGCATCGTTTGTGGTTTTCCTTTTAGGCTGGTAAGGGTCTCTAGTGAGGTCCCTCCCAGTCCATATGGGCCTGGCTATCTACATTCTAGTAACAGAAGTAGAATAGGATTAGAAGACTCGGGAATAGAGTTGGTCTTAATATTAGCCCCCAAGCATAGCTAGAGACTCCTAGACCCTTGGTTTTTCCTTTTGCGGAATAAATTTCCAATCCAGTTAAAGTGAGAGAGGCAGTCACCTAGCATCATGAAAGAAGGAAAGGCATCTAGAGATATAACTTTATCAACAGCTTTAAACTATTCTTATATTCTTAGATTTAGCCACATCTTGATGACCACCTTCCCCTCACACTCCCCCAAAATAATCTGGTACCATCAATTCCTACATTTTAAACTCCATCCATCTAGTCCTAGCTTGAAAATTTTTCCTGTTCTCATCCTCATGGATTCTTTTTTAAAATACCCTTTATCTTATGTAGGATTTTAGAAGAAGGTAAAAATAGGTATGCCTGTTCAATCCACCATTTTTACCCAGAAGACCTATAGGACGATTTCAAAATATTTTAGTTGCCAACTTTTTATTTAGCAAAGTAAAAATAATAATAATAATCAGAAAATATAATCTATCACCACATAAAAGGGCAAAAGAAACTGCACATGTAATTAAGGTTACTAATCAACTGATCTTTAAACAGGGACATTATCTGAGTAGATCCAATATAATTACAGGAGCCCTAGGGGAAAACAGGAAGTGAGAGAGATTTTAAGCATGAGAAGGATTTGATGCACTGATGCTGGATCTGAGATGGAGGGACTACATGTAAAGACCAGAGAGGGGCTTGAAGAGTTAAGGGTACTCTGACTGACAGTCAGCAATGACTCAGTTCTACAGCAGCAAGAAACTGAATTCTTCCCCAGAGCCTCAGAAAGGAAGACAGCCCTTCTGACACCTTGACTTGGGGCTTGTAAGGGCCTAAGCAGAAAACCAGTTGAACTATGTTACCCTTGGACATCTGACCTACAAAAACTGTTAGATAAATAGAGTTGGCCCTCCACATCTGCAGACCTGTACCCAACAGAATCAAAACAGCCAACTGTAAACTGAAAATATTTAAAAATTGTAAATAACAATACAACAATAAAAAACAGTATACAACTATTTATATAGCACTTTCATTGCATTATAAGTAATCTACTGAGGATTTCGAGTATATGGATTATGTACGTAGATTATAAGCAAATACCATGCTATTTTATTTTATTTTATTTTTTTTTTTTTTTTGAGACGGAGCCTCAAGCTATCCCCCTGGGTAGAGTGCCATGACATCACAGCTCATAGCAACCTCCAACTCCTGGGCTCAAGCGAGTCTCCTGCCTCAGCCTCCCAAGTAGCTGGGACCACAGGCGCCC
>CAUYQV010039768.1:0-82456 GCA_963574575.1 Galagoides demidoff | reverse complement strand
TTTTTTTTTTTTTTTTGAGACGGAGCCTCAAGCTATCCCCCTGGGTAGAGTGCCATGGCATCACAGCTCACATCAACCTCCAACTCCTGGGCTCAAGCGAGTCTCCTGCCTCCGCCTCCCAAGTAGCTGGGACCACAGGCGCCCACCACAACACCTGGTCATTTTTTGGTTGCAGCCATCGTTGTTTGGTGGGCCTGGGCTGGGGATTCGAACCCACCACCTTGGGTGTATGTGGCTGGCGCCTTAGCCAATTGAGCCACAGGCGCCGAGCCAGGTGATTTAAATTTAATGAGCTTTTAGAAATATGTTAAACAGATTTTCTCTTTTGTCAGGTTCAGAGTTGTATGTATTTGTTAAATCTAGCTTGTTACTTGTATTATTCATATCATCTGTATTTTATCTGTTGATTTGATCTTTTAAATTTTTGTTTTGTTTTTGAGACAGTCTCATTTTCTTGCTCTAGGTTGAGTGCCATGGTGTCATGGCTCACAGCAACTTTAAACTTTTGGTCTCAAGTGATCCTCTTGCCTCAGATTCCCAAGGAGCTGGGACTACAGGCACCTGACACAATGCCCAGCTATTTTTTTTTTGTAGTTGTCATTGTTTAGCTGACCCAGGCTGGGTTTGAACCGGCCACCCTCTGTGCATGTGGTCAGAACTATAACCACTGTGCTATGGGCCTTGGTCTCCCAAAGTGCTGGGATTATAGACATGAGCTACAGTGAGAAAACATATATATATATATATATGTATGTATGTATATTTTTGTAGAGACAGAGTCTCACTGTATTACCCTAGGTAGAGTGCTGTGGCCTCACAGCTCACAGCAACCTCTAACTCCTAGGCTTAGGCGGTTCTCTTGCCTCAGCTTCCTGAGTAGCTGGGACTACAGGTGCCTGCCACAGTGCCCAGCTATTTTTTGTTGCAGTTTGGCTGGGGCTGGGTTTGAACCCACCACCCTTTGGTAGATGGGGCCAGTGCCCTACTCACTGAGCCACAGGCGCCACTCAGAAAATATTTTTTTGAAGTGAAGAATATAGAAAGGACAGGGCTAAAGGACTGTCATTTTTTTTTGTTTGAGACAGAGTCTTATTTTGTCACCCTCAGTAGAGTGCTGTGGCATCACAGCTCACAGCAACCTCCAACTCCTGGCCTTAAGCGAGTCTCTTGCCTCAGTCTCACAAGTAGCTGGGATTAGGCGCTCACCACAATGCCCAGCTGTTTTTTGTTGCAGTTGTCATTGTTCTTTAACTGGCCCGGGCCGGGTTTGAACCCGCCACCCTTTTTGCCACTGTGCTATGAGCACCGAGTCAGGACTGTCAAATTTTTACCAGCATCTTAGGACTGTCTCTTTGTATAGAAGCAGATGGAGAATGATTGTGCCAGTTCTCCTCCCTTCTTAAACCTGGTGGGAAAAGTCTTGAGTGAGAGCACAAAGTTTAGTAGTTCTGAGATTCAGATGCTGTGAGGAGCATAGAATTATTAAGAAGATAACCTGAAGTAGTATTTGGGAAATCTTTAAAGTAGCATATTTATTAGATCTTACCTCTTCCCCTTAACAATTGGCAATATCTTGTATGATGTAGTGTTTGTAAAACAACTGTAAGGGTATGGTCCCCAACTTTCAGGTTACAGACTGTGCTTTTCAGGAATCTGGCTACATTGCAGGAGGTGAGCAGCAGGGTGAGAAAGCCAAAGCTTCGTGGTAATTAACAGCCAAAGCTTTCTATTTACAGCTCTTCCCACTTGGGCCCCATCACCACCTGAGCTTTGCCTCCTGTTGGATCATTGGCAGCATTAGATTCTCACAGGAGAAAGAGCCTTACTATACATTTTTTTTTTTGGAGACAGAGGCTCACTTTATCACCCTTGGTAGAGTGCTGTTGTGTCACAGCTTACAGCTGCCTCGAAATCTTGGGCTCAAGTAATTTTCTTGCCTCAGCCTCCCGAGCATCTGGGACTACAGGTGCCCACCACAACGCCTGGCTGTTTTTTTTTTTTGTTTGTTTGTTTGTTTTTAGAGATGGGGACTCGAGCCTGCTTAGGCTGGTCTTGAACCTGTGAGCTCAGGCAATCCACTCACCTAGGCCTCCCAGAGTGCTGAGATTACAAGTATGAGCCACCACACCCAGCTGGGCCCTGCTGTAAATTAATTCTGGGAGGGATCTAGGTTGTACACTCCTACAAATCTAGTGCCTGATGGTATGAGGTAGAGATGTAATGCACTTGACTCATCCCAAATTGTTCCCCCACATCCCTGCCTATAGAAAAATTGTCTTCGGTGAAACTGAACCCTAGTGCCAAAAAGGTTGGGACCATGTGGTGTGAGGGATAATTGATCTAATAGCCTTGGATCTGTTTTCTTATCTGTAAATCAGTAGATCCATACTGGCCAGTATGGGAGCCCCTAGGCACAAGTGGTTATTGAGCCTTTGAAATGTGGCCAATACAAATTAAGATATGTTGTAAGTATAAAATACCTACCAGATTTTAAAGACTTAGTAAAACTGTGAGAATATAAAATTTCATTACTGATTTATTTATATTAATTACATTTTGGGAATAATAATATTTTAGAAATGTTGGTTGGATAAAATATTATTAAAATGGATTTCACTTATTTCTTTTTAAAATGTTGCTGCTAGAAAATTTTAAATTCTGTATGTGGCTCACATTATATTAATAGTTTTATTGGGTAGTGCTGATCTGGACAGTATTTCCTAAACTGACTTGTGAAATACTTATAACTGTTTTGAAACACAGTTAAGAAGAGGAACACTAGCAATAGAAGGGTAATACAAATATTGCATATCTGTACTGTTCAATATATTAATAGCTACTAGTGATTTGTGGCTATTGAGCACTTGAAATGTGGCTTGTTATGAAATGTGGAAAATGGAACTGAGTTTTAAATTTTGTTTAATTTTAATTAATTTAACTCTGTTTTTAAAATTTCAGATTGATATGAGGGTGCAAATGATTAAGTTACATTGTTGGTATTTGTTAGAATGACCTCCAAGTTGTAGTTGAGCCCTACACCCTTACCCACCAATTGAATTTAATTGTTTTTCCTCTTGTGTGGGCATATAGTTGTTCACCTGCTGGTTTCATGTTAGTATTGAGTACATTGGATATTTGCTTTTTCATTCTTGTAATACTTTACTAGGCAGAATGTTCTTCAGCTCCATCCAGGTTAATACAAAAGATGCAAAGTTTTTGTCCTTTTATATGATTCAGTAGTATTCCATGGTATATATATGTATCACCTTTTATTAATCCATTCATGGATTATGGTTGATGGACAGTTGGGTTGATTCCACATCTTGGCCATTGTAAATTGAACTGTGATAAATATTCTAGTGCAAATGTCCTTGAAGTAAAATGATTTTTTTTCTTTTGGGTGTATACCTAGTAATGGGATTGTGGGATCAAATGGAAGGTCTACTTTTAGCTCTTTGAGGATTCTCCATACTTCTTTCCAAAGAAGCTGTTTTAGTTTGCAGTTCCATCAATAGTGTAAAGGTGTTCCCTATTCTCCACAACCATGCTGGCATCTGCAGCTTTGGGACTTTGTGATGTGGGCTATTCTCACTGGAGTTAGGCAATATTTTAAGATTGTTTTGATTTGCATTTCTGTGATGATTAGGGATGATGAACATTTTTTTAATGTTTATTGGCCAGTTGTCTTCTTTGGAGAAGGTTTGTTCAAATATGATAAATGGGATTTTTGCTCTTTTCTTGTTAATTAATTTGAATTCTCTGTAGATTTTCATTATCAGCCCTTTGTCAAATTCTTAATGTGCAAATATCTTTTCCCATTCTAAAGGTTGTATCTTTGCTTTAGTTGTTTTGTCCTTAGCTGTGCAGAAGCTTTTTAGCTTAGTTAAATCTCATTTATTTATTTTTTTGTTGTTGTTGCAATTGCTAATGGAGTTGTCTTCATACAATCTTTCCCCAGGCCCGTGTCATCAGGGGTTTTCCCACAGTGTCTTCTAGGATTTTTATTGTTTTGTGTCTTAGATTTAAATCTTTTACCCATTGCGAGTCAATTTTTGTATGTGGTGAAAGGTGCACGTCCAGTTTCATCTGTCTTTAGGTAACATGTAGTTACCCAGTTCTCCCAGCACCATTTATTGAATAGAAATTATTTTTCCCAATTTATGCTTTAGTTTGGTTTATCAAGGATCACATGGCAATAGAAAGCTCGTTTTGTCTCTAGGTTTTCTGTTTTGTTTCGTATGTCTGTGTCTTAACTTTTGTGTCAGTGCCATGCTGTTTTGATTACTGTAGACTTGTATTATAACCTGAAGTCTGCTAAAGTGATGCCTCCAGATTTTTTTTTATTACTAAAAGTTGTGTTGTTCATATGGGGTTTTTTCCTGGTTCATATAAAATAAAGAACTATTTTTTCATTAAATCTGTAGATTGCTTTGGGTGGTATAGACAATTTAACATTGTTGATTCTTTTCAGCCAAGAGTGTGGTTTGTTCTTCCTTTTGTTGATGTCTTCTGCTGTTTCTTTTCTCAGGGTTTCATTGTTCCCTCTGTGGAGATCCTTCACCTCCTTTGTTAGATATATTCTCAGGCATTTCTTTTTCTTTTTCTTGGCTTATTAGTGGTGTATATGAAGGCTTCCAATTTGTGGACATTGATTTTCTGTCCTTCGTGGTGTTACTTTATTTCTTTTTTTTTTTTTCTGAGCCGGAGCCTCAAGCTATCCCCCTGGGTAGAGTGCCATGGCATCACAGCTCATAGCAACCTCCAACTCCTGGGCGCAAGCGAGTCTCTTGCCTCTGCCTCCCAAATAGCTGGGACCACAGGCGCCTGCTACAACGCCCGGCCATTTTTTGATTGCAGCCATCATTGTTGTTTGGCGGGCCCGCGCTGGGGATTCGAACCTGCCACCTTAGGTGTATGTGGCTGGCGCCTTAGCTGATTGAGCCACAGGCGCCGAGCCAGTGTTACTTTATTTCTTAATCACTTCTAGGAGTCTTGGGGTTGAGCCTCAGGGGTTTTCTAAGTGTTAGATCATATCATCAGCATAGAGTGAGAGTTGGACATCCTCTGTCCCTATTTGGATACCCTTAATATCTTTGCCTGATCACGTCGGCTAAAACCACATGAGAGTGTTTAGTTTCCATAACTTTGTGAAGGGATGAAGGTTTTTCCTGGAGTTGACTTCTTCCTTTATTTCCTTGTGGTCTGAAAAGGTATAAGGTTTAATTTCTGTTGTTTTAATTTTGTTGAGGTTTGATTTGTGTTCTAGGATATGATCAGTTTTGGAGTATGATCCACAAGCTGACAAGATGAACGTCTACGCAATAGTTTTGGGGTGGTATGTTCTGTATATGTCTGTTAAGCCCAGTTGTTTTAGGTGTTTAAGTCCCTTGTTTCTTTGTTTCATTTCTGTATAGCGGTTTTGTCTAGTTCTGTTAGTGGAATGTTGAAGTCCCCAGCTAATAATGGTGTTGTAGGATATCATATTGTTTAGAGCAGTTAGGATTCATTGTATAAATCTAGGAGCAATTAAGTTGGGTGCACATTTATTTAGAATTGAAATGTCTTCCTGTATTGTTCCCTTAACCAATATATAGTGTCCATCTTTGTGTTTCTTTACTTTTGTTGCTTTAAATCCACTTGTATCTGCAAGTAAGATTGTGACCCCTCCTTCTGATCTCCATTGGTCTGAAATATTATTTTCTAACCCTTTACCCTGAGTCTTGTTTTGTCCTTAAAGGTTAGATGTGTTTGCTGAAGGCAACCTATGGTTGGCTTATGCTTTTTTTTTTTTTTTTTTTATAGAGACAGCCAGTATATGCCTATTCGGTGTGCAGTTCAAGCCGTTCACATTTATGGAGAGAATTGATGAATATGGAAGTTTTGTTTGTTTTGTTTTGTGGAGATCTGATGCCTAGTTTTATCATTTGGGCCATTGTGGATGCTAGTCTTTGACCTTTCATTTCCAGGTGTCTTTACTTTGCTGGTGGTCCATTGTGATGATTTCTGTGTAGTATGGGTCTAAATATTTCCTTCAGGGACTAGTCTTGTAATGGCAAATTTTCTCAATGATTGCTTGTCAGTAAAAGATTTTAGTTTGGTGAGATACTCACCTGGAAGTTGTTTTATTTGAGTAAGTTGAAAGTCAGAGCCTAATCTCTTCTGGCTTTTATCTTTTTAGCTGAGAAGTCTGCTGTCACCCTGATGGATCTGCCTCTGTCAATTGATGGTTACTTCTGGTTAATTACAGAATTTTCTTTCATTCTGACCTTGGCCAGGTTCATTGCAGTATGTCTAAGAGGTGCTCTGTTTATATTGAGACGAAACGGGGTGGGGTGTGTGTGTGGGGGTGGGGGTGGGGGTGGGTGGGTTTCCACACACTAAAAGTAGTGTGTCTGAATATTTGGTGGTGCTTGGGAAATTTTCAGTTATGATATCCTTCAGTAGGGCTTCCATACCTTTGGGTCACTCTTCTTCTCTTTCAGGGATACCTATAATTTGTATGTTTGTATACTTTGTGAAGTCCCATAATTCTCTAAGAGATTGCTGTGCCTTTACTCTTAAATGACTGAGTTAGCTCAGGGGCCTTATTGTCTAGCTCTGCCCTTGTTTCTTTTCCATGCCTTAACCTGTTATTGATACTTTGTAATGCATCTTTAAGGGCCCTGAATGACTCCTTCAACTCCTTCAATTCTTTAAGCTCTGATACATCCTTTCTAATTTCATCATGTCTGTCACTCATTTCTTGGGTCAATTTTTGGATTTTCTTTTGGTGGTTTTCCACTTTCCTTTCAATTCCCTTCATGTTTTTTTTGCCATCCATACTCTAAATTCCCTGTCATTTCTATAATTTCTTTTTTTTTTTTTTTTGAGACAGAGTCTCACTTTATCACCCTTAGTAGAGTACTGTGGCATCACAGCTCATAGCAACCTCAACCTCTTGAGCTTAAGTGATTCTCTTGCCTCATCCTCCCAAGTAGCTGGGACTACAGGCACCCACCACAACCCCTGGCTATTTTTTGTTGTGGTTGAGATTGTTTAGCTGGCCTGGGCCGGGTTTGAACCTGCCAGCCTCCGTTTATGTGGCTGGCACCATAATCACTGTGCTGTGGGCGCTGAGCCAGGGCTTATAATTTCTTTATAGGTTGTATCCTCTGTGGTAACTAACTCGCGATCCCTTAGGGGAGTAGCTCTGTTCTGGTTTTTCATGTTACCAGAATTTTTTTGTTGGTTCCTCCTCACGTGTTTTCTTCTTGTTTACTTCCTTCCCCTACTTACTCTTCTCACTTCCTCCTTAATTTTCCTTATATAAGTGCTTGGGTGTGAAAGTGGCTGAGAGTAGATGATGAAGAGATGTATCTAGTCTGCCATGTTGGAGCCTATCCTAATAAATTTAATTTTATTTTTTAATTTTTTTTGAGACAGAGTCTCACTTTGTTGTCCTCGGTACAGTGCTGTGGTGTCATAGCTCATAGCAACCTCAGACTCTTGGTCTCAAGCAATTCTCTTGCCTCAGCCTGTAGCTGAGACTACAGGTGCCTGCCACAACTCCTGACTGTTTTTAGAGACAGGATCTCAATCTTACTCAGGCTGGTCTCCAACTCCTGAGCTCAAGTGATCCACCCCCCTCGGCTTCCCAGAGTGCTAGGATTACAGGCATGAGCCACTGTGCCCAGCTAATTTTAACCACATACAGTAAGTGGATCTGGAGGATTTACAGTATTGGTTGTTTTTTTTTTTTTTTTAGACAGAGTCTCATTATGTCGCCCTCGGTAGACTGCCATGACATTATAACTCACAGCAGCCTCAAACTCTTGGGCTTAAGTGATTCTCTTGCCTTAGCCTCCCAAGTAGCTGGAACTACAGGCACCTGCCACAATGCCTGGCTATTTTGTTGTTGTTTAGTTTGGCAGGCCTGGGCTGTGTGTGAACCCACCAGCCCCTATGTATGTGGTCAGCGCCCTAGCTGCTGAGCTGTAGGAGCTGAGCTTATGGTATTGTTTGATTTGAAGTCCTGTATGTCTAGGACATGTTATTGTATTACAAATATATCAATTAGATAAATATGTTAAAACAGTTGGTGTTTATTATGAGTTAACAATCAGTTATCAGTAATAATAATGTCTTTTATTGAGTACCTGTTATATAGCAGGCCTTGTATAGGTACCAGAGACAGGATTTGTATGATAAATTACTTACTGAACCCTTAACTGTATTGCTTACATTTTGTAATATGTTTAGTGCTTTGTGAATTCCAAGGTACTTCATGGGCTTACCATCAAAGTCTGATTCCTTTCCTTTCCCTTCCCTCCTCTATCTCTTCCCCTTCCCTTCCTTTCGCTTTCCTTCCTTTTCCTTCCCTTTCCTCTCCCTTCCCCTTCCCCCTTTCCCTTCTCTTCCATTCCCTTTTCCTTTCTTTTTTTTTCCCTTCCCCCTTTTCTCTTCCCTTCCCCTCCTCTTTCTCTTTCCCAGGATCCTTTTGAAAGTCTGAGCAGTGTGCTTTTTTCTTTTCTTGAGACAGAAAAAAAAAAAGCCCTTGGTAGAGTGCTGTGGCGTCACAGCTCACAGTAACCTTCAGCTCTTGGGCTTAGGTGGTTCTCTTGCCTCAGCCTCCTGAGGAACTGGGATTACAGGTGCCTGCCACAACTCCCAGCTGTTTTTTGTTGCAATTTGGCTGGGGCCAGGTTTGAACTTGCCACCCTCGGTACGTGAGGCTGGCACCCTACTTACTGAGCCACAGGCACCGCACAGTATGCTATTTTGTTAAAGAATCTTTTCTTGCAAGAGAAATCCATGCTTTTTAATAGACACCTGGTGATGAAAATTGTTTTTGAAACTTTGAAGTTAAACTTCTACTTACCCTTTCAGCTTTATTTATTATTGAGACAGAGTCTTTGTCACCCTTGGTAGAGTGGTGTGCCATCATAGCTCACAGCAACCTCAAACTCCTGGGCTCACGCAATTCTCTTGCCACAGCCTCCCAAGTAGCTGGGACTATAGGCACCTGCCACAATGCCAGGCTATTTTCTTTGTTTGTTTGTTTAGCAGACCTGGGTGGGGTTTGAATCCACCAGCCCTGGAGCCTGTGGCCCACCCCCTAATCAGTGAGCTACAAGCGCCCAGCCACTCTTTTGGCTTTAGAGGATACATGTACACACAGCATATACATACACACAGACTTATTAAGTACATTATGTAACATTTATTACATATTGTATTTGAGTATACACATGCTTTTAAAAGTACTAATATCATGTAGTGTTACTAATTATTTATTATTGCTTCACAGTGAAGAATTAAATGTCATCATGTCTGGAATGAAGCGAACAATCAAAGAAACTGATCCTGATTATGAAGATGTATCTGTGGCCCTTCCAAATAAGCGGCATAAAGCAATTGAGAATTCAGGTAGAAATTGATCTGCCTTAGAAAATTATTTATTTTTGTGTTTACATGTGCCTCTACTATAAAATTTATAGCAACTAAAATGAAATAAATTTCCATTGTGTATAATTTGAAGGGTTTGTGAGAGGGATTAGCTAAGTGCTCTGTTAAATGGTGATATCCTATGGCAGTAAAAGGCAGAAGGAGATCTGGCAGGAACATGATCAGGTGGACAGTGAAAGTATCAGTAATAAGATTGGCTACAAGTTCTTGCTATCATTTTATGTTAGATGTCATTGTAAGATCTCTGATATGTTTACTGCAGTGTGGTGTAATCATATGCAATGATTATATGTGGTATGTAGATTAACATTTTTTAGTTTAATAGTTACATACTATTTTAATTTGCATGGAAAAATAGTGATCCCATCAAGCTTACCGTTTTGTGGCTACTGTTGCTTAGGATGAAGCTAATATTCTTTAAAAATATTTCATAGTGTTTATTAAATGTTTCACATGGTTCTCAGATGTGGTAGATATATTGAAGGTGGCAGATGAATGATGGAAATTTAGAAGACATCAAGTTATACACCTGCTCTTAGCTTCTCATGGGCAAATTAAAGGTCAGAGGCATTAAATTATTTGTTTAGCATCAAATAATTAACTGAGTAAATCAAATCTTCAACTGTGTATCTATAGTTAACCAGAATGTTGTAAGTCATCTAAAAAAACTGCTAAATTTACACTTTTAAAAGAAATTATTATTGAATTTGATTGTTTATTTAACTAATCTACATAAGTTAATACTTTTAGCAGGTTAGAGAAGGCATCAAAATCATAGGTAAGTTATAGTTTCAGAAAGATTAGGATCCCTAGAATAAGAGGTAAAGAACATTCCTATCTCTGTAAATGCAATGAAGTTATATATATATCAAAAAGTCTTTGTGGACAGAAAATGATCAAATCCAATCCCCTAAAATGAAAACGTTTCACTGCACCGCCCCCCCAGTTGTAATTTTATTTATGAGGAAACATCATTTCCTTTTAATAATTAGCCAAATAATGTGAAAGTTTTATATATGTAACTTAAAGCTGTTTGTTATTCAAAAGCTTCACATGGCTTTTTGTTTTGTTTTATTTGGGTCACCAGGCAGTGTTAAGTAGCCTTAACTTTTTTTTTTTTTTTTAATAAAAACAGTAATAGGGAAAAGTGATTGGTTTAGTAACATTGTAATTTCAGTTAAATCAAATGTAACTTCCAAATACCCCCATTCAAGCAGGGGCAATTTTTATTATTGAGCAACTTTTTTTTTTTTTTTTTTAGACAGAGTCTTATTTTGTTGCCCTCGGTAGAGTGCAATAGCATCACAGCTCACAGCAACCTCAAACTCTTGGGCTAAGCAATTCTCTTGCCTCAGCCTCCCAAGTAGCGGGGAGTACAGGTGCCCTCCACAACACCCAGCTATTTTTTTGGTTGTAGTTGTCATTGTTGTTTGGCAGTCCTGCGCTGGATTTTTTTTTTTTAATTAAATCATAGCTGTGTACAAATCATAACTGTGTACATTAATGCAAACCTGCGCTGGATTTGAACCCGTCAGCTCTGGTGTATGTGGCTGGCGCCTAACCACGGAGCTACAAACACCAACTCTGAGCAGTGTTTTTCAATCTTCTTTATCTCACGGTACACTTGAATCTGTAGTTAAAGTTTCACAGCACACTTAAATTACGTTGATCAATAAAGAGTGTAAATAAAAGGGCAGCGCTTGTGGCTCAGTGATTAGGGCGCCAGCCCCATATACTGAGAGTGGTGGGTTCAAACCTACCCCAGCCAAACTGCAAACAAAAAATACCAGTGTTGTGGCAGGTGCCTATAGTCCCAGCTACTCGGGAGGCTGAGGCAAGAGAATCGCCTAATCTCCTAAGTCCAAGAGCTGGAGGTTGCTGTGAGCTGTGATGCCATAGCACTCTACCAAGGGTGACAAGGTGAAACTCTGTCTCTTACAAAAAAAAGTGTAAATAAAGGAATATAGTTGATGTGGTTTGAACTTCTTTAGAAAATAACTTAATTAATGATGTTTAAAAATTTTCGCAATACACCTAAGATCCTCCCACAGCACACCAACTGAAAATCACTGTTATTGGCGGTGCCCATAGTTCAGTGGGTAGGGCTCTGGGAACATACACCCAGGCCGGTGGGTTCGAACCCAGCCTAGACTTGCTAAACAACAGTGACAACTACAACAAAAAAGTAGCCGGGCATTGTGGCAGGTGCCTATAGTCCCAGCTACTTGGGAGGCTGAGGCAAGAAAATCGCTTAAACCCAGGAGTTTGAGGTTGCTGTTAGCTATGATGTCATGACACTCTACCAAGGGCTACATAGTTAGACTCAGTCTCAAAAAAAAAAAAAAAAAAAACCAAAAAAGAAAATCACTATTATTGAGAAAGTTTGTTTTTCTTCTTGGTGTTTGTATGCCTCCTAAAAATTTTTCTCAAAGTAAATTTTGTGGATGCTTTCTTTCTTTGTTTTTTTGAGACAGAGTCTCACTTTATTACCCTTGGTAGAGTGCTGTGGCATCTCCGCTTGCCGCAACCTCCAACCCCTGGGCTTAGGCGATTCTCTTGCCTCAGCCTCCTGAGTAGCTGAGACTATAGGTGCTCTCCACAATGTCCGGCTACTTTTTGTTGCCGTTTGGCTGAGGCTGGGTTTGAACCTGTCACCCTTGGCCTATGTGGCCAGAGCCCTACCCACTGATCCACAGGCACACCCCAGGATGCTTTCCTTTGTTTAGATTATTTTGTCTTGTTTGTGTCTTTTTTTTCCCCTTTGTTCCATGAGGGATAATTTAGAAGTGTTTCTTTCTAAGGATGTTCAAACAGTCTTCAGTTATTATAGTATTTGACTGTCAGCACCTACTAAAGGTATCTGCTGTTTTACATATGCAACGTTTATGTATACTTTTGATATATATGTGTCTGTATATGTATATGTTTGTATATACATATATCCTAGTAATACTAGAAAATACTCTTTTCCTCAAATATGAAAAATGTGTTAGTCTCTTGCCTCTGTGCAGATACATCCACAGAATTCTTATACTGTTACTAATTTTATTTTATTTTTTAATTCAGATTTTTAATAATATGACTGCTTATCTGCTTTTTGTAATTTCTTATTATTACAAAAAATATGGCATTTTGTTGGTTGATACTATACTGATGCTACATGTTAATGCTTTTTGTAGAAGAAGTAAATATAAAAATCTCAGGACATTACAAATATTTCATAAAAAGTAGGGTAGTAACTTCTATTAATGTTGCTCCCCCCTCCCCACACTGGAGTACCTTCTTTTTTTTGAGATAGGAGCCTCAAGTTGTCTCCTTGGGTAGAGTGCTGTGGTATGTCAGCTCACAGCAACCTCCCACTCCTGGGCTCAAGCGAGTCTCCTGCCTCAGCCTCCCGAGTAGCTAGGACCACAGGGGCCCGCCGCAACCGCCTGGCTTTTTTTTTTTTTTTTTTTTTTTTGAGACGGAGCCTCAAGCTATCCTCCTGGGTAGAGTGCCATGGCATCACAGCGCATAGCAACCTCCAACTCCTGGGCTCAAGTGAGTCTCCTGCTTCCGCTTCCCAAGTAGCTGGGACCACAGGCGCCCACCACAACGCCCGGCCATCTTTTTGGTTGCAGCCATCATTGTTAGGCGGGCCCAGGCTGGGGATTCGACCCCGCCACCTTAGGTGTACGTGGCTGGCGCCTTAGCTGATTGAGCCACAGGTGCCGAGCCTCTCCTGGCTGTTTTTTGGTTGCAGCCGTCATTGTTGTTTGGTGGGCCCGGGCTGTATTCGAACTCGCCACCTTGGGTGTATGTGGCTGGCGCCTTAGCCACTTGAGCTACGGGTGCCAAGCCAGTATCTTCTTTTTTTTTTTTGAGACAGAGCCTCAAGCTATCCCCTTGGGTGGAGTGCCATGGCATCACAGCTCATAGCAACCTCCAACTCCTGGGCTCAAGCGAGTCTCCTGCCTCTGCCTCTCAAGTAGCTGGAACCACAGGCGCCTGCCACAACGCCCGGCCATTTTTTGGTTGCAGCCATCATTGTTGTTTGGCAGCCCGGGCTGGGGATTTGAACCCGCCACCTTAGGTGTACATGGCTGGCGCCTTAGCCGCTTGAGCCACAGGCACTGAGCCTCCCACTTCCCATCCTAAGGAGAAATAAGGGCAGGAGCAGAAAGACCAAGCCACTTGAGAAATCTGTGTTGTGCAACCTGGTAGTAAGGAGCTAAAGGAAAGGTGGTTTCCATGCCCACCTCACAAGCTGACGCGCCCATGGAGCATGCTCTGATGATGTCTCCCCTGATCCCTGTTAAGACCGACCTCACATCGTGAGCACTCAGAACACACCGACCCAAAGACCAGACAAGAAAACAAATGATGCATTCTTCTCCCTTATCAATGAAGCCAGTTTCTCCTCCACAATGCCACCCACTCTGCATGCACATTTGACTTTCTTACAAAATTTGTCATTGTCCAAAATGCTATAAACAGTCCATCCCTGCAGCTACAAATGCAACTTCAAGTATTACATCTTCCCCTTTGATTCGGAAGCAGAAACATGGCTCTTCTATCATAACCATAAACCGCCCACAAACAGCACAGTGTTTCAATAAACGCTAAGTGATACAAGATGCTCCATTTCAATATGACGGGTTACTTAATGAAGCCCATCACTAAACAAAGCAACTGAGGAAAAATTGGTACAAAACAAATAACTTTGCTTCGCCTAAAACAAACTGTCTTGTGAGGTGACTGTCTCTGGAAACTCTTTGAATGGTTAGGAACTGGACCAATGAAAGGAACTTTAACCAAGAACCTTAAATGTTTTCTGGTGTTGAAGTTGGCAAGTCTCTTAGCATTGCTCCTTAGAAAATTCACCCTGAACAACTTAATGCTCCTCCTGAATTGCTTCCCTATAGATTTTTAGATATAGATTGTTGTTGTTTTGTATTTGTTTCAGAAATAAAATAATGCTCATTTCTTCCACAAAGGTTAGAGGGGAGTGCTTTAGGATTTTTAATTACTAAGCACATACATGGATTCCTTTAACTGGAACTAGGCATACTTTGATGATGTCATAATTAGTTTTAGAGAACATGATAAAAATTATATTTTATGTTCTTTCAATCATTAATTCACCACCCTGCTGCACAGCGCTTATTCAATGCAAGGCCCTAGGGATTCCCTGAAAGAGCTCATAACAAATGGTTCCCTTGATTTATTTACTTAAAAAGCTCATAATGAATAGGTTCTCCTATTTGTTTAGCATTAACCAAAGGCCATGCTACATTCTCAGATGTCACAGTGAATAAGACAAACAACACCCCTGTCACCTAGCAGAAGTGTATGTCTTCCTGGTCTCCTGCCTTGCCTCCTTTCCCAGTTTCCTGTTCCTAATGTCCTTCTGTGATCCTATCAGCTTGGTCAAAGGAGTAAAGTGGAAATGAATAAGTATTTACTGTGCCATCAGAGGATTTAAATATTTCTATTCTCTGTCACTTACCATCACTTACTTTCTGGTTCCTTTTACCCATTATATACCTACATTCCCCTTACAACTGCCAAGTTTTATATGTAGCAGTTATAGTCATGTTTGCTCTTGCTTTTACCACATCATTGTACTTTCAAGCCTCCCAGACTATAATCTGAATTATAGAATTGGCCCCACGTCCCCATTAGTGCTGTAACGAAGCCACTTGCATATTTGCCTTATTCCACTCCTCTTCCATTCTGAAGACAACTAAGCTTTTCACATCATGTCGGATGATGCAGTCCACACAGCAGAGGCTCAACAAATCGTGCCAGCAATATACAACTGGAAGGCATGTTGCAGGTCAGAGACGTTAGTGGGTTAATGATTGTACAACTTGGCACCTGAAGCTAGAATCCATGTCTTTTGACTTCTGACCCAGGAATTTTTCTACATAAACGTATTGCCTCAAATATAAGCCATTGACAAATACCTCAAAATGTTGCCTCCCGGGCCTCAGTGGACCCGCTCACCTTGACCTAGCCTAGACTCTCACCTGGCTAAACATCTTGTTTAGGCACTTTTCAGACATTCATTCATTTTGTTCATTATTCAACAAGTATTTACTCACTGTCTTCTGATCACATTGTACTAAATGCTGAATACACATAACAAATGTAAAATATGTGTTCTCTTTCCCCAAGGAATTTTCAGTCTATTAGGGGATACAGACAGTAATCTAGTAAGTAGACACATACTCACTCACGAGCCAAGGTAATACACAAACATGCAGTGATAAGGGAAAAGAGGGGAGAAACTATGATATGGTCAGGAAGGACTAAGGAATGAAAAATAAGCCATGAACAAAAGGATCAGAAGAGAACCCCATTCTCATTCATTTGTCTCTTGGCTACAAGCTGTGACCCAAGCTATCACACATGCATACAATGCCTTCCAATCCACCACACCATGCTGTAGCCTACCTCTCACTGAATTGGTAGCTTACTATCCACTTTTTTCCAAATGAAATCCTTTAATTAATCCTATTATTGAACCCTCTGGTAGTTTCCTTCCTTAAAGTTCAAATTCTAGCCAACTCCCTCCCCTAGCCCTACAACTGGTTACTTGCTAAGAATACATTTCCATAGGGTTACATGATTACATGTGTGTTTATCAAACTCCTTGAGGGCAGAAGGACTATTATTACTGCTTATTCCAAGTACTTATCAAAGAATTATACAATTAAATACTTTATAGGTAGAGTTTCCAAGGGTCTCAATCTTATCTGTCACTTTAACTATTTTTTTTGCCATGACCATCACTTACTCACTAATACCTTTGTGTTTATAAGCCCAGTCAATATCATAAGTATTCATAAGTTCCTTATTGCTTCTAGAAGTAACTTTCATTTATTCAGTTGTCATCTGATGACTAAATGACAAGCAGTGAGCTAGACATTGCAATACTATGATGAGTAAGACACAGACAGTTTCTAATCAATGAAGATAAACATGGAAACGTAATTAGACTTCAGTGTTATAACTAATAAATAATTGAGATATGTTGAGATACTATCTAGAAACAACTGTATCAGGACAGGAGAAGGTAACTCAGAGAAGGTTTCACTGAGGTGAGTCTTGAGGAATGAACTGTTCCTTGAAATGAACACAAGGCAATGAAAACATAATTCCATGTAACAAACGCCACATGAAACAAGTTAAAGGCGGGCATGACCTCCCAGAAACTTCACTGATCTAAGGAGAAAATTATGCAGGTTCAAGACTCAAGACATAAGTTAAACAAACATGGCCATTTCAAATGAAAATGAATAGTATCCTTGCAAAAGACTGTTTTTACATGGTCATAAGTAAAAAGGAAATTACAAGGTCATAAGTAAAAGGATTTTTCCCAGTGGAGAATTGCTAGAACATTTCAGGTAGTCACTATAGCCTTTCTGCAGGAAGATAATTTATTTGTTTACCCTAATTAAACTAATATTGATTGGTTTAGTTTTATGAGTGTGTCTGTAAAAGTATCCGCAATTATACTAAAGATTGAATGCCTGCTTAATGCACCCTCCCAAAGCTTTCCCGTAAAACCTTGTAGATGTTTTTCAGGTGCAGGAGGTAAAAGGAACTCTACCAATATCTATGAATTTGTGCCAGAGTGGTCAATATTTTCACCATTAATCAACGTTATGTGTTCTGCTTTGATATTCCCTTGATCATATAAGTTTATTTTATAGCTCTGTGATTGTTAAACAACACTTTGTAGATGTTTTCTTCAACTTTTCTAATTTCTTTATATCTGAGAAAGGGCAATTCAATTTGATTAATTTAGTGTTTACAATACAGAAGAAAACTCCAAGGCATGACTATTAGTAAAATTATAGAGGAGTCATTCTGAAAAAATCAGAGAGTTTTGTCAAAAAGACAGATTTCAATTTGCAGGATTTGTTGACGTTGGAGGGGATATAAAAATTTCTTCTCAAGGTACTACATGTGAAGTCAAATAAACACATACACACACACACACAAAAAAAACAACCCTTAATACATTTAAGAAATAAATGTAGGGACTCAGGGAATAAATGATATTACTTGGTTATAATAAGTAAGGTTCAAATATGATAACATTTCATGATCTATAGTATATCTAGTCATTAAACTCGGCCATCAGAAACACCATTACCAACTAGAAAATAAGCAGTTGTACTGATAATAAAATCATTAAGACCCAAAACAGGAACTGGAGCTCATGCAGTTTACTCAAGATCTTCCACTGGGCCTATTTACACTTAAATGTTGAGAATGCTAAAAGTCTTGATTTTCTGATTTGCTAAGACCCTGCAAATTAGAAGCCAAATATAAAACAGGTCAGAGAAAGCTAAGCTACCATTAAGGATGATGAGGGTGACTAACATCCTGACAGAGAGAAAAAGAGGAAGAAAATTACATAAAGAGAAAAAAAGTTCAAAAACCACCATCATCGGAGACTTGCTACTTCCTGGAGTGGTCATAACGTAACCAATTCCTTGCACTCGTCTTAGCTGAGATACGTGTAATGTATTTTAGATGGTTTTCAAATAATTTCATATTTTCATTAATAGTCAAAGAGGTGAATTCAGTTTTGAGAAAGATTTGCATATGAAAAAATGCCTAATTTTTTGTTCAAAAGTGCTGAATGAATGCCACGTGCAATGTTAAGGTCTTGACAGTTCGCAACCACTCCTGCTGGCCTGTGTGTGCATGAGCATGTGCGTGATGGCTTTCTCGGTGTTCTCGAGACAACTTTCTACCAGCTATTCTACTTGTTTCTTTACCTTTCTCTTTCTCTCTTTCTAGCCGGAGACCACCCCCATCACCAACTCGTCCCACTATAATCCGTCCACTAGAATCTTCCCTGTTAGACTAAACGAAGTGTCTGGCATGGCAATTAATCACTAATGAATTATGCAAACGCAGCATATTTGGTAACTGTTGCAGTAAATCATGAGTAGTCGCATGTGTGGACATCAGTAGGCAAGTAACCAGTTTTACTAATGCATTCATCATTCACCTTCATTGCTCATGGTATGTCAGACCTTTGGGGTTTGATTCTTAAAAACTGCTGACCCTAGAAGCTTGATATGTTGCACTGACCATGGTAGGTTTGCATAGCAGCCCTATATTTGGGGGACCATTGGCCTACCCTGGCATATATTTGAAATTGCTTTGAACAAGTTTTCCAGGCTATCTGCCAGGTAGCTCATTAAATATAATTCTTCACAGAGATGAGACGGTGGGCTTAGACCTAAGCTATCCATATTTCTTTTCCCATACTCCGTTTAGGATGACAGTAATTCTGTTGTCTGTTATTAATACTACCACCTACTCCATGATTATGTATGTAGTTCCTCTTTCCTTACTCTTTATTTCCTAAGACTGCTAGGAAGTGACTTTTTAAAAGTAGGATTTCTTAAGAATAAAACTTTTCCAGCAGCATAAGGTAGCTTGCAAAGGAAAAGTCTGCCTCGTTTGCTCTAGAGAGCTTCTCCTCATGCCGGTGGGTTTTGCTTCATGCCCGAAGCACGTGCATCAGTGAATGAAAGCTTGTTTTTTGTTAATCAGTCAATCAATTTGGCCTGTTTCAGAGTTCCAGGAAGAAGCAAAATATCACTTTTGTACAAATGTCTAGAAAAATCTGATTTCTTTATTGATTTATATATTCACCTCCCGGTCCATCCCATTGAAGGCTGATAGAGAAGATATTTAATTTTCTCAATCAATCTAATTTTTGGCATGGTGAACTAAATGTTGATACTCCAGTTTCATAATTTATTTTGGCTAGAGGGGATAAAAAAGCCTCTTTCTATGCTAATCTGTAATTCTCTATGTAAGAATTTATCCTACCTTTTAAACGGGTGTAATGTAACTTTCTATTCATGCTAGGCTTTCTTACTAAACCTTGAGACTTGCTATGGGATGGTGACATTTAAAGAATGGTACCTGAAATGATAAGTCAGTAGAAGATGCTGTAGTTTAAGTGAAAAGCTTACACTTGTACAATTGTACTATTTCCGAGTCCCTGTCCAGGTGACTTACTCCAGAAAGTGGTATTGGAACATTGGGATATAAAGCAAATTTGCAATTTTTATGACTTCTTAAAAGTCACAAGATAGGTTTAGTCCAGGGGTTCATAGTTCAGTCTCGAGGCTAGCTTTTGGACTACGGAAAAGGACCAGATGATTAGCCTATAGGAAACAGCCAGAAGCCATTCAGAATTTTGTCTGCTAACTGATCCCAGACAGCAGAGCAAGTATTCACTGAATAGTGGCGTCCCATGACACCATTTCATATTCTGCAGAAGTAAATCAGGTTTCAACAACTGAAATGTCTCCCTTTGAAAGTAGCAAACATGATTTGTATGTTAACTTAACTTTAATTTCCTGTGTAGTTTATACCCAAAGCAGACACTCGTAAAATATAAAAAGTTGTAACCATTATTAAAAGAGAACTTGCCATGTTGTAAGGTACCGTATTGAACTTAATCTAAAGGGTTACAGCTAGCCCACTTACAACTGGAAAAAATGAGAGAATGTGAGCTTTACAAAAAGGGCATTCCTGTTTTTAAAGTTGTAAATGATTTTATAAAGAACACCATCCTAAGTCCTCTCATACCTTATTTTTTTTCCATTGGGAAAAAAGTTAACTGTCTGTAAATGGAACCAATGTGCCAGATACATACTGTGTTTTTAAAAATAGTGTCTCAGCTAAATGGAAAAATATTAGGCAAAAATCCATAGAAAAAAAAATAATCTGCAGTGAGATCTTTTCACAACAGTTTCTCTTTTTAGGATTCCCTTTGCTTCTTCCTTTGAATTCTCTAAAATAGGCAGCTAGAAGATTATATATTTCAGGGTTTGGCTCTGCACTAAATGTGGTTTTGAGTTTTGCTGTATTTCAAAAATTTCCTTCTGTTAAAGGAAAATATTGTGGATAACCACTGGTGTGTTCTTAGATCAGCACAGACCATGTCAGAAAAAAAGCTGGGTATTTTTCCCAAGTTTCTTTCCACTGATCTTAGGCAGTAATAAACAATGGCATTTGTCATCTTTGGCTTTTGCTTTAGACTATGGTCCCACAGTGGCGGTGTCCCGGTTGTCTCCCTTTGTGGATACGTTTTTGTTCTTTCTCCCTCCTAAGTTATTTCTAATAGAACCCAGCCTACCCTGGAATTTCTTCAACAGTCACACTGGAGAATATTTTCGATTTGCTGCATCATTATGTCATATTATCTGTATGAATTCCATTTCCCAAAGGGTTTCTATCCTGCTAAAAGGAGATGCCAAGGTGCACTAAGTCTGGAGCTCTAGGATAGTTGTAAGTGCAGCATGTACAGGAGGCCTTAAGATGGGTATGCAGCCTAAAGGGCTTCCCGTGGCCCATCCCATTTCCAACCTTTAGTGTAACCTGCTCTTGAGCGAGCGCTCTGATGGTGTCAACACAATAGACATAGCTCTACCATGTCTAGCATAATACAAGTTCAGTGTCCTTTAGGATTGGGGAAGATCCAATGTGTACGTTTATTTGATAGGTCAATCTAGTTTTCTTGTCACATGCTAAATTTTGCATGCCTGTCAACTAATTGGAATAACCACTTACTCGATTATAAACAGATTATTAAAATAGCATTGATTTAGAACAGGTGTATAGCATTTCTAAAAATCATCAAACAAGGTGACTTCCTCTTCTAAATATTGCTTTTAGCTGTATTTTCAACACAGAAGAGCGACAGGATCTGCTTATTAGCAAATTTCCTACTTGTGCAGATACAGACGCAATCTATTCCAAAACATTATAATGAAACCAGTACCTGTGATGTAACTATAAGCCTTCTGGACTTAGAATTAAAAAGTAGTCACATAGATTAATTGTGTGACTTTTTAGTATAGACAGTAGCCATAATTCTCAAATTTGAAATGGGACCTAATACCAGTATGTGATAAGTGTTAATGTTTTCTGTGTACAAACAGATTTTCTATGCATGTGTTTCTGTGCATACAGTATACACACAGTTTGTTTCTGTAAGTACGTGTAGTTGGTGTCCCTTTGAGTAGTTTCAAAAGCACTTGTTAAAATGCCATAAGCATGGATGTGATTGTATGTGCATTGTGTATATATATGTGTATATGTATGGCTGTAAATATCTGTGTATACACGTGCTTAGTATATGTGGATATGAATATATTTTTTGAACTGTGCTAATTCAAGATATAGCTTTGGCTGATCTGCCATAACATGTGTTAACAGTTGTTCATGTCTCATAACATACATGACGTATACAACATTTTCTAACTCCAGATTATAGCCATTCTCAGAGGTACCAAGCTCATAAGTACCATGACAACATGGTAATATCCACAGACATTTGCATCTAAATCCACAGCCCTGCTACCTAAGTAGGAATTGCCTTTGATAAGAAGTGAAAGAACTGGAGAACTATCTTTAAGATGCCTAATGAGAATTGTTATTTTTGGGTTGCTGAACTAAATCTTTAAAAAAGCCTCGTTGATCTACACAGTCATTTTTTTTCTCTATGGCAAATGTAAAAAAATAAAAATAAAATAAAATAGAAGGATACAGCCACGTAATAAACATAGTGGATTTTTTCTGAGTAAATTTACTAAAAAGGTAGGGGAGAAGTTACTTAACACTTTGGAGGTAGGTCGTCCACTTTTTCAGGTAAGCAATTTTCATTTGTCAAACATTATAATTATTTAAAACTAACAGGACTCTCCTTAGAATTAAGAAGAAAGCCTTTTAAATAGTAGGTCTTGGAACTGTTGAACTCAATGAAAGAAGAAAACATATGAGACCCAAGCCCTGAGTTTTGTATCACTTCACCTAGAAAACTGCTAGCTCTGAGCTTCACATGAATGAAGGTCAGTGATTTTTAGAGAAGCAATTAGTCATTCACCAAATCATTCAATTATTTCTAAAAAGCTCAAATGTGTCTTCTAGATAATTTTAGTCATCCTGTCTGTTTAGTGTGGTTAAAATTTTGTGGTGCTCTGTATGTGAAACTAAGAATATTTTTGACATATGTAGTATATGCATTGCTATTGTGTGTGTGTGTGTGTGTGTGTGTGTGTAAGAACGTGTGTATGTGTGAGGGCAAGAGAGAAACTCAAGGATGAGTCTCCTGTTTGACTGAAGACCTATTCATGCTGGCATATTGGTGAGACTTCTCTCCCCTCTGGAGGACTTTTCACATAGCGCAGCTTAATTTCTTTTTTAGTTTTAACCTTTGAATTCCTTAAATTTGTTCACTATGTAATGTTTTAAAATGATGGGGGGAAAGTTACTGTCTGATCTCTTGCGTTGTCTTCTGCCAATTTGTTAAAAATTATGTCTCCCAATCAGACATTCTACCGTGACTTGACTGTGCTTTATTTTGTATGTACAGCCTTTGTTTTGCTTGCTTGTCTGTTTCTCTCCCTCCCTTTTTTTCTTCCAGTGGTAAGATAGGATTTTATTAGACAGAAAGGAATACAGAAGGAGTAAAAAAGCAGCAGAGCTTCTGGCAAAGGGGAAGACCCAAGTCGGAAGTCTCCTCCTTTTTTCTCTTTTTAAAGTCAAATTCGTCTTTTGCTCTTTTATGAAGAAGTAGGATATAGAAGCAGAATCTCATCTTTTATGTTGATTCTTTAATTAATTTGAGCCAGAATACTTTCCACTGTCTTCATGGCACTTTCAGGATTTCTTAATGCTGATATATGGACTCTGTGGATGGAATTTTTGAAGCAAATTCCTAAAGCCTGTATCATTCTTAAAGGTCATATGTACCTATTGTGAAAATGTGAAGCTGTATTTCTGAACCTGAAATAAATTATAACATTTGAAGGACATCCCCCTTTCCTCATTCTTGGATATATTTGAATCATGTTGTGTGCATTTCCGTAATACCCGAGACTTCTAAATATAATTCTTTTGATCAAATTGGTTGAATATTACCAAAGTCATTTGCATTTCTGTCATTAATTTGGGGGAAAATGAGTTTCTTAAAGGGAGCCAGTTGGAGAAACCGAAGGCAAGAGAGTGGGAAACATTTTATTCTGGATTTGAAGTCATTATTGGAATAGATTGAAGAAGGAGACAAATCTTGGATAGCTGGGGGGTATGATGTGACACTTGCCAAGGGGCATCATGACATTTTGCCATTGAAAAAGAAAGTATTCGTGGAAACCCGGGGAAGTAGAAGGAGGAAAGATGTTCTGCCCAAATATCAGGCCTACAGAGGCATTTCTTAACAGCAAATAATTGAACTCCTAAGGCCTCCCTTATCTGTTCATTGGGTATAGAGTGGAGAATTTACTCCTTTCAACCTCCCCAGCATTAAAAGTGTCCAGTACGCATACATTCCTGTCCTGAGTTTCCAGAGAATAGAGACTCTCCATTGTTAGAACTTCAGTGATAGGTCTCTTGTCCAGACACCTAGTCCCAGATTGGGCCATCCAGAGGCATAAGACGAGAAGAGACAGAGAGAAACACTGGTTTCATTTTCCTCTGTGATCGGGACATGCTCCTTGTGAAAGACTGACCTGGACAGTGTTGATTCGCCTTTTCCTGTTGTAATTTCTTTCTCATATCTATATATTTTCCATGTGTGGAGTATTCAGACCTTCAAAGGAAGCTTCTTAGAGGAAGGCAGGTTAGGATAAGAATCATGCTGTCCGTTTGTGTTTTCTTTGTTTTGACAGTATGATTCTAAAGTATGTTAATAATAGATAGAGAATAATTTCTAAGGAAAATTGCCAAAAACAAAAGACTTTATTGTAATGATTTAGCAGTTTTCCTTTTGTGTCTTATCAGTTCTGACATCAGTGTAAATACCTGTTCGATTTGTTTTCAAAATGTTTGTTTGTCTGCTGGAAACTTTATAATCTCCTATTGAGAAACCGATCTGGTCTTTGGGTTCCATTGACCTCAGACCTAGCTTCCAACTACTTCAGCACACACCTGCCATTGCCACTTTTCAAATCCTTCACTCGGTATTAGAATAAGTGTAAGAGATAGTAACTAAAACTACAACCTTAATTCAAAGTTTCCCAAAGTATACTCCATGATCTCTTAATAAGTTTTTCATACACATACACCAAGAGTTTGGACAAATATACTTGGGACATGATGACTAAAAATTGCATGTTTCTTTGCTGAAAGAATTTACAGGAACCTTAAAATCAGATCGCATTGTGAATCTCTAAGAGAAGGACAGACTTACTTGGCCATAGAAGCTTTATTCATAGAGCATCTCACAGGACTGGGGTTCTGAGGCACATGCCTTAGGGAACACGGCTTCAGAGCTTTAAGCCGGAGGAAAAGCCATTGAGTGTGATTATCCCGGCACAGACTGTCATAAACAAAAAGTTGGTTGATAAATATGGGAGCAAAAGGAACTCCCAGCTTAGGACACCCCTCGTGGAGCTCTGATGCTTTGTCACAGTGGTGTCTGAGTCCCACGGAGGAAGGTCACACAGGAACAGAAGGAAGCAGATTGGAGACATAGATGCTGTAGGTCTCAATGAGGCTGGTGTAGGGTTCAGATAATTCTCTACCTCACTGTTTCTTTCTGACTTTCTAAAACAAGAGCTCTTTTCAATTAATTACATCACTCCCATGAGGTTATTTGAAGGAAGGGATCCAGGTTGATTTAAAATTAAAGGTTATCAGAAAAGAATTTAGAAGAACACCTATTGCCTTTCTTTTCTCCCTTTTCTCAGCTTCAGGCTCACCCACTGCTCAGGGACGCCTCGTTCCCCGAATGATGGGCAAGAAAAGCAAGCAGAAAATGTTCTGTGAGGTTTTGCTTATTTGTTGGTTTTTAGATGGAGTCAAACTCTGTTGCCCTGAGTAGAATGCCATGGGACAGCCCGAAGCAACCTCAAACTCAGGGGTTTAAGAGATTCTCTTGCCTCAGCTTCCTAAGTAGCTGGGACTACAGGCATCTGCCATGATGCTTGGCTAGTTTCTCTATTTTTAGTAGAGATGGGGTCTTCCTTTTGCTCAGGCTGGTCTCAAACTCCTGAGTTCAGGTGATCCACCTGCCTCAGCCTCCCAGTGTGCTAGGATTACAGAGCTGAGCCAGTAAAAGCTATCAGAAGACATTTCAGGAATCTCACCAGAGGAATGTCCTCATAAGACCCAACTGCAGCATTGAGGTAGATCCATAACATGGGTAATTCACTATTCATGTTAATAATTGAGTATTTTGTATATGAATTATGTCCATGTTCCACATACAACTTTTTCAATCTCCTTCCTTTACTATTTTGGCCAAGCGCTTCCGCTATGAAATTATTTTTCAGAAAGATTTAAAAAAAAAACCTGAAATGATGATCTCCCTTAGGCAAAATGGCTTATAAGGTGAATACTAGTATGATAAGCTTTAAAATTTGTTAGGAACTCAGTATTCCAGTTCAGTTCTCCAACCCTCAGACTGGGGGAGGCAACAGCATGAGGCGCTTTTGAAGCTCCGTGTGTAAAAAGCCCAGATATTCTCAGCTCTTGTCTATAAGCACAGCACTTCAGCCCTAAGTAGGTAATAGAGAAAATTATGGAAAAGAAATAGCAAAACCCCCAACTCCCCAGATCTGTGACAGTCGATTCTGACCCACTGAACAGTTTCATCCTTTGCCACACTTTTGTGGCCTTGAGAGGAAGGTTAGATGCAGGGTAAGTGAAGATGAAAAGAAAGGAACCATCTAGGGGAGGAGGGGGAAGAGAAGTGGCACCCTAATGTTTGAAGTGAACATTCTAGCCGTCAGTGAAAATATATCCCAAGACAAAGTTTCTGCTCCTGTTTCTGGATTAGAACACCAGACTATCTCAGACAGGAAAGTGTTTCGGTGTGTGCTAACAGAATGTCCCTTCAGCCCTGTGGCCTTGCTGTTCAGTTTAATGGCTCACCTCCCCACCCTGCTGAGGTAATTAAAGTGTTCTAAAGCCCCTTCAGAACTCAAAAATAGTTGCTGTTTGCTGGACAGGTGATAAATCTCATTGAGCCTGACAGAAATTTAATTATGCTTTCTTCATGAAAACGCCAGGGATACCCATTACCTAGATCTCTAAAGCCAAAGGTTTGCAGAACCTCTTCCCCTACCCCCAACCCCCAGTTGAAAGTTTAGGTACCAATAAGGAGTCCTTCATAATTTAAATGGATGGGAGCCCTCCTTAGTGCAGCCAGCTTAAATTGGACTGAAGAAAAATTGAACTTGGACTTTGGGGAAGGTAAGATCATTTTTTACCACTGCTCAGAAATAGCCCAGTCAGTTTGGCTCCAGTGACATCTCATGGAAGATGAAAAAGAAGTGCTTGTTTCTGTTTTTTATAGACTTCATTGCTTCGCTCACTGAAGTGTTGTAGGAATAAGATGGAAGTGAGTCTGGTTTTGGACGCCTGAATGAGGAACCAGAGAGAATAGGGCATGAGACCACCTCACAGTTCTGTGGCTTGCTGTAATGTGGAATTCATTACTGATCTGGTTAGAAAGAGGAAATTAAAGTGTAGACTTCTGCTAGAAACCAGTGGCAAGGCTTTATTTGGCCTGCTGTATGCCCGTTTTCCAAGCCGTGCATTGCAACGTATAGTCTGTTGTTCTGTCTTCTTTAGCTGCAAATCATCTTCCTGGCAAACACCAAGAAACTGATGTCAAAATAAAGCATAACTCTGGACCTTTATTTCACAGTCTGTGGGTCTGATAAAATTCAAGCCAGGCCAGGGATGTGGAGAAAGATCCAGCAGACCAGATTTCATTTACCCTGGACCCATGGCAGAATAAATCAGAATTTCAGTTGCACCTAGCCATAAGCTAGAGAGAATCCTACAAAATCCTGGGGTCACTGTGAACCAGACTAGCCTCTTAGTTTCTCTAGGCCTGAGTCCACATCATGACTATTCACCTGGAGCAAATTGTTACTTCCAAATCCTTTTCTCTGAGACCAACCTCTGACTCTGTGATTACATTCCTCATTTCATCACTTGACACCTTCTAATTCCCCTTACTTAAAAACATTCACCTGCTATATTCCTGTATCAAATCTTCACCCCCCCCCACCTCTCCTATGGAAATTTCACAACACCCATTGAAATCCTTGGAAATAATTGAATGTCACAAAATCAGGATTGGGAATCAAATATCTAAGTTACAAAGGCATTTGGCTCTGGGACTATTCCCAGTTCTCCTGAATAAGATTGCACCGATTTATCATTCCATGGTACAAAATAGTAAAAACCTTTGAGCAGCCTCAAATGGCTCCTACCCAGCATACTGCTGGTAGCCAGGAAAAGTCCCAGGAGTTGCTAACTTGCCATGTGACGTTCTTTCATTGCCCCTGCATGTCTGCATGTGTCCTTCTGGGTTTTGTTTTGTTTGGTTTGATTTGAACTTGACTTTTGTGAAATTTTTTTGCATGCTATTATTTGAATTTGTTTTATAATTTATAATATTGTTTTCTTCCTCTGCATCTGTCTTTTTCTTTTTGTTATTTTGTTTTGTTTTGTTTTCACTAGGCGAGCCCCTCCTGCAGTTCCAGGAAGACCATCCTAACCCCCGTCATTCATCTCCTTTTGTTTCCAACAACATGTCCACCCATGGTATTTAAAAGCCTTTCATTTGCACTATATGTCACATGTACATAAAAACTTTTATTTTTGATCCAAGTCTATAATAAAACAAAGTTTATTCTATATAAAAATGAAATGTGTCCTGTTTCTTTTTCTAAAGAAGACGACCCAAATTAAAATAAGACTTTGTTTCAACTAGAACCAGGTAAGGTGATAAAATACTTTATTTGATCTTTTAAAGAGCTTAACGGAAAAAGTTCTTAAAGCATTACAATGTATAGAGATCTTTGCTGGAGAACAATTATCTTCAGTTGAAATTTCTAAGAGTGCAAAGATAAAGAAAAACTATGGATGTGTAGAAAGGACACAGCTGACTGAGTAATTTCAACTCACCTCCAGTAATCTTATTAATGATTATCATTGCACCAAAATATGCTTTCCTATTTTTATGGCTTTTCTAAACACTCTTATGGGAAATAAAATATGTAAGATCATGCAAGAAACTGTAGGTCTGAAACACATAAACCTCACAAATTCTACTTGGCAAATTCAGGAAGAAAACCCATATCATTCAAAATAAAAGTACAGGGTAAGGAAATATTGCCACCTGGAAAAGAGAGCCTGCTCATGATGTCGGCAAAGTACTAGAGAAAAGGAATCTGTATACATTTGTGGGAAAAGAGAACTTTTTGTGTGTGTGTGTGGTCAGGCCTCAAATGTTAATTCCAACACTTAAAATTTAAGCTGTCATTTTTTAACAAGTATCCAAAAAGTTTGCCAAAATAAGATGGTTTTTATTGAGGTAATAATAGCACCTCCTGCCAAATAGGTGATCTGAAGTCTTCCCAAAGGTTTGAAACTTAATTCAGGATTTTCTTCATTGAAAATTTACATGGCCTAAATTAGAATTTAAGAGGAGCCCTCCCCCATGAGATCACTTCTCAATGTGCCTCCCTTTAGTATTTTCAGACAGAAAACTACATGACAGGAGAGTCAAAAGTCACTCACCGAGAACTGAGGTCCCATTTACTCTGCCTCTGACCTAGGCAAGCCCTGGCAAGGAGTGGTTTAGGGAGGATCTGAGCAGGAACCCCAGATTCTAAAATGGACAGCTTTCACTACTCAGGCTCCTTTTTTGGACCATAAAAATGTTTTTTAAGGACTAATTTCTCTGCTCAAAAATGCAAAATCAGCTAAAAATTATTCCTATGCCATGTTCTATCATTTTTACTTGTGTTCCAAGTCCGGTGACTACCATTTAGAATCACAGGTAACTAGGAGAGTTCAAAGGCTCCAAAGCAAGGCATCAATCAGGTGAAGCGCAGCTCTACCCGGAAGCAGTGGCACTGATGCAGAATCACACACAGCACAGTCTCTGGCCCATCCTCTCAGCTTCAGTCCCAGGCCGGGCATTAGATTTTGTAATCAGTTTCTTACTGGATTGCATTCTCATCCTAAGGGACACATGGTCCTCCGATTATGTCAGACCACCTCCCCAAACAAAAAACACAAGTTATCATTGGAAAGGTTTTTTCCAATTTATTTTTTTAAGTATTTAGTACTTTTCCACTTTGCCTTCATGGACTTATTTTTATGCGCACTGTTAACACAGTTTAGATATTTAAAGTGTAAATCGACCTGATGAATGATGAGAAAGACAACTCCAGTGATAGTGGAATAAGATAACTTTATTCAGTCTTCCTGTGTTCCCCCACTCATATTCTGTAGACAAAAAAAACAGGGAGGGAAATCAAGGTGGGGGTGGGGGGGCAGGAAGCAGCCAGAAGCAAAATTAAACCATGATAAGGTTTGTTCATCTGTATTTACTGTTAGTAGTGTGTGTATATTTCATACTGCACCCTTCCGCAGCTCTCCCTACCTCTCCCTTCACCCTCCTTATTTAATAGAGGGATGAAAAGGTACAGCATTCTTCACAGTTGGTCCTAACTCAGGGTCAGGAAGAGCCGAACTATTACACCTTCAATAAAGATAATCTTCCTGAAATATTTTCATTCCTCTGTTTATGTATCAAACCTTCTTGAACTCATAAAAATGCCCTAGTCACAGGAAACACCAGAGAAGTAACAGGACACAGTGACTTACATAATAGTTGAATAAGCAATTCCAATGCAGTGTAAGGGAACAGTTACAATAAGGGAAAGTTTAGTCTTTCCTGTAAGAAATGCTACTGACTTCCGGACTGAAACAGCTCCTCGAGTTCTAGAATCGTAGTACAGCTTTCCCCAACACAGTGCTAACATTCCAGAACATGGCGATTGTGACTTCCGACAAAGAAAGGAATAAAGGAACTCATTGGAGCCAATCAGAAACCATCCTTTTCATTCCAAATGGGATAATGCCAGACTAAATCACATGGTGGTGGCTGAGAAGAAAGCGTATTGGCATTGGCGCAGTGAAGTGCTCTGTTAGCTTGGCTCGGCTCCTAACAGAAAGGCTTCTGATTCAGAAGGTGCTCTCTATATAGCAGCCTTCCTTGGACAGCAGATTCTGCAGTCACCTGCCGGAAAAAAATCTGCAACATCTAAGAGATGGACAAAAGAGAACTAAAGGTAGGAAAAAATAAACAGAACATCCGATCCCTTTCTTGTGGGGTGTCACTGGTAAATCAGTGTCTGTAAGCCTTGGGAACCACATGTACATTGGAGGGCTCCAACAGACATCCTAGAAGCTGAAAATAAGAAAAGGTAAGAAAATGACCCCACTATTTTAGGCAGGGATACTTGTAGTGGGTTTCCGGCATGACCTACTTCAATGCTTTTTATCCTAGAGTTTAAAAAATTGTTAGACTTGCCAACATCTGTTTTATAACTCAGCATTACGTATGATTGAAAAATCCTCAGAAAATTGATATTGAATTATTTAGTCCAATTCCCTGAGATTCTGAAGTAAACCTTCTGAATCACGACTCCATTTTAAAACCATGAACCTCATTCACTCAAAGATTGCTGAAAGAGAAAGGAAAGAGGAAAAAAAGAACTTTTATAGGCTTTTCCGATTACTACAGTCTATATCTGAATGAATCCCACTGAGCTTATGACACTATACTGTTGTTATGTCCCTCCATTTAAATGGATATGCTAGGTGCTTCCATTAACATAGTACAGACACTCCTTGGCTTAGGATGGGGTATGTCCCAATAAACCCAGCAAAAGATGAAAATATCATTTGGTTGAGAATACATTTAATATTCCAGTGAACCCATGATAAAGCCAAAAGATGTTGAGTTGAACCATCATAAGTCAGGGACCGTCTTTATACGGACCAGTTGCTTGTCTTTATGCTACAAGTTATTGTTGAATGACAGACAACACTGTCAACATATTAACACGATCAAACCAGGTGTCCGGCTACTGGGTGAGTCAAGACTCCAAACTGCTACTCCCAGCTTCAGCTTTTACCCGAATCCAATTTTACAGTACTTTATAGCAGGTCTCACTGTTCAGGCCCCATTCACATCTTTAATAACTTCATGAACATAAGCCCTAAGCAGGTACAGAGTGAAGAAAGTGTCCGCAAACCCCAGAAGGCCAGAGAGGCACAAGGATTCTCAAGAGAGTAGCCAAGACGTCACTAACCTGGGTTCTGCCCATCAGAGCAGCTGCTAACAGAGTAGGGTTCTGACTACCGTCCAGGCTCCTAAGGGCTATGTTTTCCTCTCCTGGTTCTACCTCTGAGGGTGCTTTTCAGCGGCAATGGATAGCAATTTACAGCCAAGGACTGTGTTCCTTCTGCCTGTTATTTTGTTTGTTTGTTTGTTGTTTGTTTGTCTTTAAGAGACAAAAAATACTCATCTACATATACAAAAGCTGCCTGGGGTCTAAAACACCTATTTGTTTTAGTAATTTTAAAAGAATGGGAGGCCCACTGTGTTCTCACTGACCAGAATTTAAACATCACTTGGGCCAGGCACCAGGCCACAGGGCCATCCTATGGTGGTGAGCAGTGAGCCAGCCAAGCTTGGGCAGCAGAAGCAGCTTTTCTGAGCCAGCTTTTACAGGGGCCCAGCGGACTGCAGTTTCCCTTGACCTCAGCATTGGTAAAAGCAATTTGTCCCATTGTCCTAACAGCATTATTATGGTTAAAGAGTTATTGACTGTTTAGGGCAGAAGACCTGGGGCTGGTCCTGAATGTCATTTGAACCTCAGTGCCAGTTGGTGTCAGATGGTGGCAGAAAAGAGATTTTGCCCTTCTGAGCCCCTTCCTTGGGCACTTTTATCCCCCTGACGGGCATGAGTCGTCTCCAGCAACATGGTGTTGCCAGGCCCACAGTCCTGAGCAAATGCTAGCAGTTGGGAAATGGCTGCTTCCCAAGTACCCCACTTCTGGGGAATCACCCACTAATCACAGAAAAGATCTGGGAAGAAAATGGTGTTTGGGTTTGGTTGGCAACTGCTCTTGTTTCCCAGGTAAACAAAGCAACATTATGAGTTGCAAAGGAAAAAAGAAGCTGAAAGTATTGGCTGGTGCCGCCCACATCTTCAGAGCATCTAATCTGCCTCTGCCCCCCAGCTGAGCCATCCTGAGCCTCCCAGTGGTGAAAGGAATGTTCCTTCTAAGACCAGATGCAGCATCCCCAGGATGCTGGTCAAACCCTGGCCTCACCTAAGCCTGATCACTTTGCCCACAACCCAACTTTTCAGAACACTGCAGTGACTTCTCCCACCATAGAACCTTGCACGGTTCATAGGAAGTCTGTATCATTATCTCCACAAGGCCCTTATCAAATGCACATCACCCAGGGATCAGAACATTAATTCCTTAGCGAAAAATAATGTTTTTGATAAGGTGAGGAGGCCCATGCTCTGAGACCACACCACCTTAAAGGTGAAGAGAACCCCTCCCCAAATCCACCCCTTCCTGCCCATCAACACACATACCACCACTAAACACCACTGCTATCTATCTTAAATTACTGGGACTTATACCATTATCTCTTTATAACAGCCTATGGCAATCGTCTAAGAATACTTAGACCTCTGGGTCACCCTTCACACTAATCCTTACCCAGTTCTTTCTACTCCTATCCCATCCCCTTCTACCCCTCCCAAACTTCTGAAATCCTTCCACCATCCCCGCTGTAATTCACTGCCCACGATCAAAGAAACATCCTGTATCTTCAGCCTATCCTCAGGATTGGACTTCACAAAATCAGATTTTCTCTAAAAGCACTGCTACCCTCACAGCCTTCACAGAAGGTGGCATCTTGGCTCCCAAAGCCCTCATACTGCTGAGCCTGAAGTGGGCTAGTTATCCCTGTTTTTCATTCTTACTTTCATATTCTTCCTTCCTCCTCACTAAGGCCCCCAGCTCTGAACCCCATGGCATCAGGTACCAACACATACCATCCCACATTGTTGCCTTTAACTACCAGCCCCAAATTCATCCTACCTTATTTGCCTAGGTTTTTGTTCCTGTTTCACTGTCACTCCCTCCTACACTACTGCTGTGTTAATTTCTTTCCATATACTTGTATGTAATCTATCCCCACCCTGCCTTTCATTTTCTTGGACTTCACTCTTACATGATTTTGCCCTCCACACTATCTCAGCTACTCTTTGCCAACATCATGACCTTGTCTTTATTCACTTTCCGATCTCTACATCCTATCTTGCTAACCTACTTCTATGGTCTTACTCCCTTGGACCTCCATCCACTGATCCTATGCTGTCCCTCAGCCCCCGTCCTTCACCCCCCTTGAGGCCCACCCTCCTTACCCAATTTAAATCCATGGTCAGTCATTATAATCATGCCCATGCCTATATATCCCTTTTCCCCTTACCCTTCTCTCAGTTTTATAACACTGTCACTCTGGGTAAAGCCAACACTCTATATCTTCTGTGGTTTGCAGCCATGGAACTGCACATGGTTTGGAAAATACACCCAAACATGCACAAGCATACACACACAACCAAGGTAGCTGGTTTCACTTTAAATTCATCCCCACCACACTCAAGAAAGCCTTTAAAACTGCCAGGCAAGTATACCAATCATCTCATCCACTCTCCCAGTGAAAGCTATCTCATATCTTCTCTCTCTTCACTCCCTATCACTTACCCTCCAATCCATCCTCACTCTCAGCTGATTCTTGGCCTCCGATTTCCCTGAGAAAATTGAAGCAATCAGAAAAGAACTTCCAAAGAATCTCCTCACCTCTCTACCCACTTACCAATATATCTCTGTATGTTCTGCCTTCCCTCTTGTTACCACAGATCACCCACTCCGATCTCGTCTAAAACCAGTCTTGCCATCGGTGCATTAGATCCCGTCTTCTCTTTCTTACTCACGGTACCCCATTCTTCCATCGCCCACCTCACCAACTCTCACTCTTTACTATTTCGTTTCAACCAGCAGGCAAACATGCCAACATTTTGTCTTCAGTTCATCTTGCAGTTTCTGTCCTATTTCCCAGCCCCTTTTGAAGCAGAACTTCCAGAAATCTGTCTACACACTGAGCTCAAAGCTACAATTCCTCTTCTTCTATTCAGTCTTAAATGTGCTCCAAATAGGTTTTTATTCCCACCACTCCAACAAAAACCTTTTCTTTTCAAGGATACCATTGACCTTCTCATTAAACTCAGTGGTCAATTTTCAATTCTTATCTTGCCTGATTTACTCTCATTTTTATACTATAAGCACAGTCGATCCCTCACTCTGTCTGATGACTACACCTGGTTTCCAAAACCAAAAAGCTTTTTTGATTTTTTCTCTTGCTTTAATGGTTTTTCCATCACTCTTTTTTGCTTGTTCTTTTTCTCCCCATCATTTTACTTTGGAGTTCTTGGTCCTCTTCTCTGTCTATACCCACTTCCTTGGTGATGTCATCCAGTCCCATAGCATTAAATACCATTTAAATTGCCAAGAAATCCCAAAGTTATATTTCCATTTCATACCTCTTTCTCAAACTCCAACCTCATATTTCCTGTTCCCTACTCAACATTTCAGCCTGCTGTTTATCATAGCTCAATTCACAATTGCCAAAACGTAGAAACAACTTAAATGCCCACCAGCCCAGGAATTGATGAACAAGCTGCGGTATATGTATACTATGGAATACTATTCAGCCATAAAAAGGATGGAGACTTTACATCTTTTGTATTAACCTAGACAGAGTTGAAACACAATCTTCTCAGTAAAATATCACGAGAATGGAGAAGCTAGAATTCAAAGTCTTCAATACTAATATGAAGCCAGTAGACAATTTAATACATGCCCACATAAAAGAAACACTCAAGTTGGGGGCAGGAGAACAAGGGAGCGGGAGGGGGAGGAGAAAGGGGGAAGGATGTGCTCCCACCCACTTAATGGGCATTTAGTGGGCATGTTTGGGTGTATGGCACACCTCTTGGGGACAGGACATAATTATAAGAGGGACTCTACCTAACAAATGCAAACATTGTATCCTAAGTCTTTGTACCCTCAAATTAATCTGAAAAATAGAAAAAAAATTTAAAGAAAAGCATTTCAGCCTGGATGTCTATGAGACGTTCCATAACCTACACTGACCAAACTGAAATCCTAATCTTTCTCCCTAAAAATCCCTAGTTACCTTCCCCTTTCCCCCATCTTAACTAATGACAGAGCCATCTTTCAATTTGCTCAAGTCAAAAACCTTAATTTTAACTCCTCTCTTTCTCTCACATGCTACATCAAATACATCAGGTCATCTGTTGGCTTTACTTTCAAATTTTATCCAGACCGTGATTATTTTTGCCACTCTGTGCTAAGTCGCCATCATCCCTTGCTTAGATTACCGCAGGAGCTTCCTAATGCTTCTTCCTATGTCCACACTTGCCCCACAGCCTTCCAAAATCTATGTCATCTATTATCCCCCTTTTTCTCTATGATCCTCCAATGTTTCTCATCTTAGAGGGAAAACCAGAACCCTTCTACTAGACTTCAGTGTCACAAACATCCCAGCCTCCCACATTACCTCTCTGGCCTCACCTTCTCTTCTCCTTGCTCCCTCCATTTCAGTCACTCCTTGCTGTTCCCCAAACATGCCAAGAATTCTCTGTCCAGGGTCTTTGCACTGGCTCTTTCCTCTGCCTGGAATGCTCTTCCCCCAAGCAATCTCAGTTATTCCAACACTTCCTTCAAGTCTTTGGTTAAACCAGTGGTTCTCAACCTGTGGGTCACGGCATTAGGAAAGTTGAGAACCACTGGGTTAAATATTATCTTTTTCATGAGATCTACGTGGACTCCCTTATTTAATACTATGTCACTTTTTATTACCTTCCATTTGTGTATTAGTATCTCTCTTCTACTACAATGTAAGCTCTAGTAGGTCAAGGACCTTTGTCCTGTTTATTCAAAGATAGATCCCAAGCATATAGAACAATATTTGCTCTATGGTAAGTACTCAATATTCCTGAGCCCACACATCAAAACACATAAATAGTAGAAAGTGAGTAGAAGTAGGGCTAGGTAGACACTAAATGTTTTGTTGGATAGTGATGAATAGAGTAAGGGGTACAGAGGATGATGAGGGATTTGAAAAGGCACTAAGAGCAACTGCCTATACCATTAACCTTTAGCTCCAGATGCATTTCAGCTGTCAGAAAATCCAAGTAGCAGCCCATTCCCAACTCTGAGTCTTCCTCTCCTCTGCTATAAAATGGAAACAAAACTGTTATAGGATTGTCATGATAAATAAAGATATAAAGATAATTTCTGTTCAGGGTTTCTGGTTTTTTCCTGATTCAGGCTTGGGAGGTTGTGTTTCCAGGAATTTATCTATTTCCTCTATGTTTTCTAGTTTGTGAGCTTAGAGGTTTTTGCAGTATTTACAGATTGTCTTTATTCTTTATTCAACATCTTTAACTGACTAGTTTTGTTCAAGAGCCTTATCTTTAAGCTCTGAGATTCATTCTCTTGCTTTGTTTAGCATGTTGTTGAAGTTTTCTGCTATATTTTAAAATCCCCTAGGTGAATCTTTCATTTCTTCATGTTCTATTGTATCCTTTCTTATGTTAGCTTGCACTTTCATGATAAAAATCTTTAACAAACTAGGCATAAAAGGAACATATCTCAATCCATATGTGACAAACCCACAGCCAATGTCATACTGAATGGGGAAAAGTTGAAAGCACTGGAACAAGATAAGGGTGCCCACTGGTCACCACTCCTATTCAGCATAGCACTGGAAGTCCTAACCAGAGCAATCGAGCAGGAGAAAAAAATGAAGGGCATAGTATTCAAATTGGGAAAGAGGAGGCCAAACTATTCCTGTTCGCTGATGATACGATTTTATATCTAGGAAACCTGAAAGACTACAGCAAAAGACTCCTAGAATTAATAAATAAATTCAGCAAAGTCTCAGGTTAAAAAACCCATGTACACAAATCAGTAGCATTTGTATATACTAATCACAGTCAAGCTGAGAGTCTAATCAAAGGCACAATGCCATTTATAATAGTTATAAAGAAAACAAAATATCTAGGAATATAGTTAACTAAGGAGGTGAATGACCTTTACAAAGAGAACTATGAAACATGGATGAAAGAAATCACATGACACCAAAAAAATGGAAAAAATCCCATTCTTATGCATTAGTAGAATCAACATTGTTAAAACAGCCACACTGCCCGAAGTGATTTACAGATTCAGTGCAATCCCCATCAAAATGCCAATGTCATATTTCACAGATCAAGAAAAAACAATTCCACACTTCATTTGCAACCAAAAAAGAGTCTGATAGATAGAGCAATCTTAAGCAAAAAAAAACATATCTGGAGGCATCACATTACCTGACTTCAAGTTGTAGTAGACTACGAGGCTATTATATAACCAAAGTATCATGGCTCTAGTATAAAAACAGAGACCTACACCAGTGGAATAGGATAGAGAATCCAATAACAAAACCGTTTACCTACAACCAACTGAATTTTAACAAAGCAGACGACAACATACACTGGGGAAAGGAAGCCCTTCACTTAATAGTGCTTGGAAAACTGGATAGCCACATGTAGAAGAATGAAACAGGACCCTGACATATACAAAACTGAATGAAGATGAGTAAAAGACTCAAATGGCAGGCATTAAACCATAAAAATCCTAGAAGAAAACATAGAAAAACTATTTTCTATGCAAAGGATTATGATTAAAACAAAGAATTTATGACTAAGACCCCAAAGACAAATATATAAATGGGCTTAATTAAATTAAAGGGGTTCTGCATGGGAAAAGAAACAACCAACAGAGTAAATAGACAACCTACAGAAAGGGATACAATATTCACTAGCTATACATCCAGGAAAGGGCTGACGTCCGGAATCTACAAAGAACTCCGACAAATCAGCAAGAAAAAAGTGAACAATCCCATTTAAAAGTGGGCAAAAGACATGAACAGAAGGTTTTCAAAGGAAAATAAGCAAATTATCAACAAACAAAAAAATGCTCAACATCACTTATCATCTGTGAAATGCAAATTAAAACCACATTGAGATACCACCTTACCCCTGTCAGAATGGCCAGTAATAAAAAGTCAAAAAACAGTAATTGCTGATATGGATGCAGAGAGAAAGGAGTGTTTATAAAGGGTGGGTGGAGGTGCAAATTAGTACAACCTCTATGGAAAACAGTACAAAGTTCCTCAAAGAAATAAATGTAGACCTACCATTCAATCCAATAGTACCACTGCCAGGCATCTACCCAAAAGAAGTTATTTTATAAGACACCTGCACTTGAATGTTTATTGCAGCATAATTCACAACTGCAGAGATACAGAATCAACCCACATGCCCATCAATTCATTAGTGGGTTAAGAAAATGTGGTTATATGCAGAAGGTGCCCCCAAAAATGCATGCACATTTTAAAAAAGGAAAATCTGCATTAAAATTGTAAAACTTAATGTATACTGATAACAAAAGATGAATATAAGACATGCTGAGCATCTCTTGTAGTTGCAGAAGTCAAACCTGGCTTCAGTATTACAAATTCAATACAGTTTTTCCCTGTCTTAATATGTGTATGCCTTTTGGGGCCCCTTCTGGACTATTACTCAGCCATAGAAAGGAAATGAAATAATGTGATTCGCAGCAACTTGAATGGAACTGTAGAGCTTGCCTAAGCATAGTATCCCAATAACGGGAAAACCACCATCACACGTACGCTCTAAGAATTGGGAGCCAAACAATGGGCACACAAGGGCATGAAGAGATGTAAAGGTCACTGGAAATTAAGAAAGGAAGGGGGAAAAGGGAGGGGACAAATCTGGGCACAATGAATACTATTCTGGTTATGGGCACATTAACGGCCCTGACTTAAGCATTACACAAGGTATCCTATGTAAAAAACGTTTGTACTTTCTTAAATTTTGAAATAAAAAACAAGAGAATGTATACATAAAGTACATAGCACATTACCTGGCAACCATTGGGTGCTCTAAAATGAAGGTGCTGTTGTTTATCAAACCCCAGTGTGCTATTACTTTTTGAATTGACAGAGACCACAGAAGCAAGAGTTATTTCCCGAACCACACAATTCAGCTAGAATTTCAAGACTCTCATTGAATTTCATGATAAAAGAAATATCAGTAACTTCCACAAGATGGCACTGTGTCCCAGCCCTGTATCCCTGAATTCAATGGATTTGAAATATTGTATAATTGTGTGACTGATGCCCTCTGCTGACTTGTTTTCTTTTTCTTATCCTGGAGCCTCTGCCTTACAGGATGTAAATGTTGACTCCGTATGCATCCTATTATATGCTCGGTATGAATTTTTAGCTCCCTAAACTCTTCCTCCAAGGTTTACAGTGTTGACATAAGTATACAAGTATGACACTGACATTAATATGATCTCCACACAGAACCCCTCAGGTATGCCTGGCTTCTACCTAAATGCCAATCATAACACAAATGCATCAGAGCACAAAATAAAGTACACCTGCAACCCTGTATCTCTACCTCTCCTTGATCCTTTCCACCTCAACATCAATCGTTGGCAGCATTTTGGAGGGGTGGGCAAAGCCACCTCCCTATTCCTCCATCCTTGCTCTCACTTGCGACATCACCCTTCCCTATAACTTAAGAGTGAAGCAGAGGTGGACACAGAGAGGGAAGGCCAGACAACTTCTTATGTAAGTACATACAAGACAGGTGGAGATTTAATTATGGTAGTATTGTTACCTCCCCCCTCACTTTCTCCTGTACCCAAAACACGCACCATGATATTCTCTAGAAATAAAAATCAGTAATATTCTACTTGTACCTTTTCATTGTGGTTTAAATATAAGAGATTGGCTAGATCACTGAATTTATGTGACAAATCACTTTCCGAACAACTGCCATACTAGGCCATACCAATCGTTTTTAAGCCTGAATCCCTATGTCAGCAGCAAGCCAAAGGGGCATACCGCAGGGGAACCTCATCATCTTTCTGATGGCAGCACTTAGTGGAAGTCCCTGGATTTCTCAATATTTTCTTAACATTCATAGCTTTTTTATTTACAATTTTTCTTAAGCCTTTTTGGAATCCATTTTGGTTCCTGGCCTATACAACTTCTTGGAGTTACATGGAGAAAATGTATACAATTATATTTTCATTGGCCTTAAACTTACCCGGCTCAAATTGTAAAGGGTGTCTTCTCCTTTTATAAGTCATTATTTGGTAAACAAATCAACATTTACTTTTACCCTTTGCAATTTCACAGGCAACAATTATATTTCCTTTGAGCCTTCCTTCCAAGCTGCGGTATTCTATTCTCTAATCTGTTTTTCATAGGGAAGCTTCCTTTCCATTTGATTCCTATAATTTTGATTATTCTAATCATCCTTCTGTGTCCACTATAAGCTGGCTGGAGGGCAACCAATTCTGCACAAAGAATTCTGAGTACAAAAGCACTGGCTTCTATGTAAATTTCAATACCTTTCTAAAGTATGCTCAGAATTTTAAGCCAATATCCTCAGGATACTATGTATGAAATACATTAGCCCAAATGAATCAACTCGAGCATCTCAAACTTAAGCTTCATTCTTATTATCTACCTTACACACACACACACACACACACACACACCCCTGACATTCCCACTTGTTTGTTCATGGCCTGAGGGAAACATGAATCCCTGGAAGTGAGAAGCCCCAGTCACTCTCTACTCCTCTTCTCTCCCTCTGCATGAAGTTACCAAATTCTCTGCAAAGCCAAACTGCTGCTCATCTCCATGCCCACTGCCATTACCCTCAGTCCAGACCTTCATTTTACACCACAGTTGCCACAACAATTCTACATGCTTAGCCCTCATAGTTCAGCCTTGAAACTGCTGCCAAAACTCTCATTCATATCCAGGCATGCCCCATTTTACTGTGCTTCCCTGTATTACGCTTTACAAATTCTGACTTTCTTTCAAACTGAAGGTTTGTGGCAACCCCGCATCAAACAAGTCTATCGGGGCCATTGTTCCAACACCGTGTACCCATGCCATGTCTCTGTGTCACATTGGGGTGATTCTTTCAACATTTCAAATGTTTTTATTTCTATTATATTTGGTGTGGTGATCTGTGATCAGCCATCTTTGGTATTACTATTGAGATTGTTTTGAGGTTCCACAAACCATGCCAATATAAGACAATGAATTTAATCTATAAATGTTTTCAGTGTTCTCACTACTCCACCGACCTGCTGTTCCTGTTGTTCTTCCTTTCCTCAGGCCTCCTTATTCCCTGAGATATAACAACACTAACCTGAGATACAACAGCATTAAAATTAGGCCAAGTAAAAAAAAAAAATTAGGCCAACTAATAACCCTACAAATAGCCCCTTTGTGTTCGAGTGAAAGGAAGAGTAGCATATCTCTCACTTTAAGAGAAATAATTTAAACTTAGGGAGAGAGCCATGTTGAAAGTCAAGAGGATAGGCTGAAGGCTAGGCCTCTTGTACCAGTTACCCAAGTTGTGAATACAAAGGAAAAGTTCTTGAAGGAAATCAAAAGTGCTCCTCCAGGGAACACAGAAATGATAAGAAAGCAAAACAGCCTTATTACCAATATGGAGAAAGTGTTAGTGGTCCGGATGCATAGAAGATCCAAATAGCCACAATATTATTAGGCCAAAACCTCATCCAGAGCAAGGCCCTAACTCTCCTCAACTCTATAAAGGCTGAGAGAGGTGAGAAAGCTGCAGAAGTTTGAAGCTAGCAGAGGTTGGTTCACAGACTTAAGGAAAGAACTTGTCTTCATAACATAAAAATACAACGTGAACCAGCACATGCTGGTGAAATCCAGAAGCTAAGCTGATTGATGAAAATAGCTACAACAAACAGTAGATTCTTTTTTTTTTTTTTTTTTTTGAGATAGAGCCGCAAGCTGTCCCCCTGGGCAGAGTGCTGTGGCATCACAGCTCACAGCAACCTCCAGCTCCTGGGCTCAAGCAAGTCTCCTGCCTCTGCCTCCCAAGTAGCTGGGACCACAGGCGCCCGCCACAATGCCTGGCTATTTTTTGGTTGCAGCCATCATTGTTGTTTCATGGGCCCGGGCTGGATTCGAACCCACCACCTTAGGTGTATGTGGCTGGCGCCTTAGCCACTTGAGCCACAGGTGCCGAGCCTAGTAGATTTTCAATGTAGACAAAACAGCCTTCTGTTGGAAGATGACATCTAGTCCTCTCATAGATAAGGAGAAGTGAGTGCCCAGCTCCAAAGCTTCAAAGGACAAGCTAACTCTTTTGGTCTTGGTTAATGCAGCTGGTCATGTTAAGCTGAAACCAATGGTCATTTACCATTCTGAAAATCCCAGGGTCCTTAAGACTTATACTAAATGTACTCTGTGCTCTAGAAATGAAACAACAAAGCCTGGGATGACAGCACATCAGTCAAGAGCATGGTTTAATGCACATTTTAAGCCAAACAAAAGACTGAAAGAATTTTTCTTCAAAATATTACTGCTTATTGACAACAGGCCTAGCCATACAAGTACTTGATGGTCATCTACAAGGAGATCAAAGTTGTTTTCATGCCTGCTAACACAACACCCATCCTGCAGCACGCAGATCAAGGAGGGATTTCAATTTTCAAGTCTCATTATTTAAGAAATACATTCTTAAGTCTACAGGTGTCATGTATAATGATTCCTTTAATGGGTCTAGGTAAATTAATTTGAAAAACTTATAGAGAAGATTCACCATTCTAGATGCCACTAAGAGCATTCATGACTAATGGGAGGAGGTCAAAATATCAACATTTACAGGAGTCAGAAGATGTTGATTCCAAACCTCACGGATGATTTTGAAGGGTTCAAGACTTCAGTGGAGCAAGGAACTGCAGATGTGTTGGAAGTAATAAAACAAACAAACAAAACCCTAGAATTAAGTGGTGCTTAAAGATGTGACTGAATTGTGGCAATCTCACATACAACTTGAACAGAGGAGGATTTGCCTCTTATGAATGAGCACAGAAAATGGTTTCTTGAGAAGGAACCCACTCCTGGCAAAGACGTTGTAAACTCTGTTGAAATGACAAGAAAGGATTCAGAATAAAATTAGTTGACAAAACAGTTATAGGGTTTGAGATGACTGACCCCAACTTCAAAAGAATTCTATGACTATAATACTACCAAACAGCACCACGTGCTACAGAGAAATGTTCTGTGAAGATGGATGCAGCAACTTCCTTGTTCTCTTATTTTAAGAAATTGCCACAGCCACCCAGCCTTTGGCACCCACCACCCTGATCAGTAAGCAGACGTGAATACCAAGGCAAGCGCTTCAACCAGCAAAAAGATTGATTCCAACCCTCAGAGGGCTCAGGTGATTGTTAGCATTTTTTAGTAATAAAGTATTTATAAATTAAGATGCATATATTGGTTTTTTAGACATGTTATCACACACTTAAGACTACAGTTTAATGTGAACCTAACCTTTATATGCACTTGGAAGCCTAACATGAATTCATGAGATCCACTTTATTGGGATATTTGCTTTATTGTAGTAGTCCAGAACAAAACCCACTGTATCTCTGAGGTATGCCTATCATCTATTTATTTATCTATATCTACAAATATGTAATATGAATGACATATACACTGCATATGTAAAATACACTTTTTATATACTTTACTTCTATGCGAACTATCATCTATCTATATAGTATTACTACATCCCTTTTCAAAAGCCCCTTAATTTGCAGCTGGCCATAGGACACAATAGTGCAAAGTACGCAGCACTCTGAGACCTCAGCTCTCACCCTGTGCTTCTCTCCACAGCCAGATTACTTCAGGTCTACACACCTTGGCACATACTGTTGCCTCTGGCCATGTCCTTCTCCCGGTAGCCACCACCTTTCTTCATGAATTGAGTTTGTGCCTCGCCCTTCCCTCTCCCCTCAACCCCACAACTCCCCACTCCCCACCACCTCCGCACTGAACTTCTACAACCTGAAATACCATCAGGACTTGGGTGGCACTACAGTGTGACAGGGAAGAGCTGAAAATGATGGCACCCATATATTAAATCACCCCACCAAGGAACTTTTCTTGAAAATTTGGGGAACTTTCTGCTCATCAACATTCATGCAGTTGCCTGGTGAATGCTTTGAAAGCTGACGGTGGGAAACACATTGAAATGAGGCAAAAGTAGTAAAACAAAAACTAAAGGCACAATGTTAAACACCTCTTCCCTACCCTTGACCTAGCCTTATTTCTGATGCAGACACAGAAGAATTAGGAGCCACTTCTGGCCACTGCTGAGCCATGAGAAGGCCAAACCCAGTACAGGATAGCAGACACCTGCCTTGGGCTCCACAGTCAGCCTCTGACACCCTTCCCTCTCCATCCGCCAGAGTCCCTGGATACCTGAAAGCAGTCTAACTGAACTTAGGGACAACTACCACTCCTGTCATGAAGTATCATCATCTGCCAAAATAAAAATCAGAAAAAAGAATGTGAGATGACAGGGCTGAAGGTGCTAGTTCAAAACCCTTTTCCAGACATTTTTGAGAAATCTGTGTTCAGAGAAATAAAAACATTACTTCTTAGGAATGCCACTCCCCTGATGAAATTTCTGATTTTAAATTAATTTCTAGTGATATGGGGACAGCACAGAAACTCATCCCCAATGAATCACCCCAGAGGGGACCTGTTATTTTGGAGGCACCTGGTACATTTTGCACCTTGTCTCTGCCGGGTTTTCTTCCATGGCTGACACTGACATGGGGCCATGTCAGGCATTCTTCAAAGTACTTTGCATGTATCTCATTTAATCACAACTCTAGAGGTGGATATATTTATGCCCACTTTACAGATGAAAACTCAGACAAGTAGCTAACTCAAGATCTTCGGAAGCTGACGGTCAGAAACGCATTGAAATGTGTTTTACTGGATTCTTGCCCACAATCTATAGTATAGAGCCCAAATCACTAAACATACAGACCTCAAATTGCTACTCAAACCTCCCATTCCAACTTGTCCGAATGCCCGCTTCCCCAAATCCCCTTATCTCTGTACTCCCATCAAACGCTTTCCCATCTTTGCGCCTGGGCTAACAACCCATGTGGCATGGGAGTAGTCGTGTTTTGCCTACAAATGTGTTTTTTGGTCTAATTTAAACTTGTAACAGTATTCACAAGTCATTTCATATTAAAAATCAGATTTAATGTTACAGGCATTTTATTTAGAATTTCATCAAAAATAAAGGTCTGAAGCTAGGCCCAAGCTGTGAATGAAAACACCAGTTGGAGCTAAGTATCATTTGCCCTCACTGGACCGGGCACACACTCTCCCGTGTTTGAGTCACACAAAGTGTGCTAGCTTCACTGGCTTCCATGACTCATATGATCCGTAAGGGCCTTTGACACATTGCCCTAAAACCATCTTTTGCCTACTTATATCCCACCCACCCTCCAAGACTAAGCTCAAATATCACCTCCTCTTGTAAGTATTTCCTCAATACTCTAGTGGAACTTTATCCCCAGTCTCTTTGAATTCCTTTAGCCTTCTGCTTGTGTGTTCTGACACATCTAACCACTCTTCCTTATGGTTAGCTGTGAACACGCTTCACTAAGAACTAAGTAGAAACTCTGCGTCAAGGTTAAGTGACCGAGATTCTGTGATCTTAGGTGATAAAACTGGACACAGCATCCCGTGTTCTAGTATTTGAGCTCTAGGTAAAAAAAAAAAAAAAAGCTGCATTAGTACACTGAAAAGGGTAGAGAGAAGTGACTGTACATTCACACAGACACATGCACACTCTTCTATTCTCTCTTCACTCTTCGTGACCTTCTGTCCATTTCCAGCTTACAGAAAAATCATGAGACAACTTGATAGATGTGTTGTTATTTTTTAATAGAGACCACATTACTTCATTTGTCACTGCAAATAATAAATGAGCCAATAATTCAAGAGGGCCCCAGAAAGCTTTTTCATCCACGAAATAATAAAGGATAAGCACCTTCACCACCCAAGCATTTGGTTGACTTTTTCCTTTGATCTCTGTTCCCTCACCAACATAAGCATGCTGCTTCCAGATGTAACTCTATCTTCAAATTTTCTACTACTTAGGAGGCTAGCCTATAGTTTGCCTTAATAATGTAACGGTCGTCCCTAACTTAGCTGAGGAACCTGGACAAGTCTTCTTTGATTTCAGCTTCATCCCAAGGTCCATGAATGTTTTCTTTAAAAAGCTGCAGGCGAATGAGGTAGAAAGGACAGAGACATGAGATGGAAATCAGCAGAAGGGCAAAGAGTGTGGCTCCCACAAAACTAATGGACAACAAGCCTCCCAAGGCTGAAAATGCAAAAAGCAGAGTGACCCCCACATAGCTGCGGGGAGTACACGCCTTCAGTTTCTTCTGTAACATGGGCCACAGGGCAAAAATCTGGATGGCAAATGTCACCATGATGAAGGCATGCAGGGATCGGGGAAGGCGTGAGGCCAGGCAAACAGAAGCAAAGATGGCCATGTTCAAGGACAGTGTGCTGGATACAATGGCAGCATTGGCACCATAGTCAAAGAAGATGAGGTGGCCTAACAGCATGAAGACTGACATGGCATAGATGGTGTCAGTGCTGACAGACTCCGTCAAGGTCTTCAGCACTGGGGAAAAGCCATAGGTAAAAGTAATAAAGACTAGGGCACTCTTCAGGTCAGCCCACCGGGTCCGTCCGCTCTTCTTCCGTCCTTCACCTCCATCGATGAGATCAAACAGAACATACCCAATCAGTGAAGAAGCCAGGCCAGTCCCTAAAAGCCAGTGGGGGGCTAGAAGACCTTCATCCATATACCACCAGATAACCACAAAAACACAGACACTGCACAGCTGCTGTACTACCACGCTAGACTCAAATACTACAGCCCAGTATTGATATTTCCGAGCATAGATGTTTTTCCGGAGTTCTTCGAGGAACCGCCGGTCCACATAGTTATCAGGGAAAGGCTGTCGCTCATACAAGACCTTCTGCCACTTAGCTTCCTTGGTGTTAGTTACAGGTTGGTCACACATCATCCCTTCCTGTAAGCTGGGGTTAGTCAAATCTCCTTCGCAGAGGTCCATGTGGTTCTCGTTCTTCATCATGTTTTGAAATCAGACCTCTCTGGAAATCTCATGCTGTGGTTGATACTCTACTGGTCCTTCCTTGTTTTCAAAGGCAGCAACCCAGGCTAGGCCTGCAATAGATGAGTTTGTTCTCTGAGGCAGGACGACACAGCCAAGTTCCTAGAAAAAGAGAGACAGACTATGAACCCAATGGAAGTTGTGAAAGGTCCCAGGACTGAGTTAAAATCAAATCAACCCACTTTACTGAAAGTCTGAGCAAAATGTACGAGGTGACCATCTTATAATTTGGGACATTAAAACTGCATTTCAGATATTTAAATTATAATCCCTTAAATAATAATAGAAATCTGTTAGCTATCACTTATTGGGTGCCTACTATATGTTAAGTGCCTTATTTGTCTTCTTAATTTTGGATCTTTCCTAGTTAATATTAGTCCCATTTTAGTTAAAAAAAAAAAAAAGGCTGAGATTCAAATTGCTTAGTTGCTGTGGCCTAAGGTAACAGAGTGGTGCCAGGATTCAAACCAAATTCTGACCCTAAAGCCTGTGCCTCATCTTTACTCAGGGAATCATGTAGTAGCCCTCCATGTCTGTGGCTGATGAAAATTTATAGGGATAGAACCCATAGTTTTCTTTGGGTACTCCAAGGTATGTAATTTTTTTTTAAGTTACCTATCAAAGACAACAGTGACCAGTACAACACTGAAGGGCATGAGCTCTAAGGTTTATATAACCAGAAGACCCAAAGTAAGTAAAGATCTTTCATCTGTAACTAAACTTATCCTTTAAAAAGCATCATTCTGAGATTAATATCCTTCAAAGAGCCATCATTCTACTCAAAAGTCAAGCATCCCCTTTTCACACTGGGAAACTAAGAATAAGAAATGCCCGGGCCATCGAGCAAATCTGAGAGGAAAAAAAAAAATCCTATTGCCGGGTCTTGTTTCTGCCACGGAGACCACGACAGGTCCTGCCTTGCAAGCCACACACCCTGGGAGTTCCCTTCATGGGGCCAGGACCTCCGCCCGGGGATCTCAAGGGCAGTTGCAAAGGCTGGAGGGTCTGTAGCTCCAAAAAGGACAGGATCGCCCGCAAGTTCGGAAACAGGGCTGGCTGGGGGTAGAAAGGGTAGGGACTGTAGGGTAGGGGGACCCCAGGGGCGCCCTCTCACCCCGGACTTCCCCCAGCCCACCGCCGCCGCTCCCCCAGCCTCGGGCCTGCGGGGAATAGCAGAGGAGGAGGAGGCCCGGAAATACGAACGGCCACACCGAACCCACCTACCGGTGAGCTATTAGGGGTGCGCGGCCAGGGAAGGGCAGCCGCCGGCCTCCTTCCCCATCCGGGGCGCCGGGGGGTGCGATGGCGGCCGGGCACTTCCGGGTCCGCAACAACCTGCCGCGGCCCGAGGCCTCGCGACGTCGCTGCTGCCCCCTGCCGGCGTCTCGGAGGCCCTGCGCGCTGCCGACTCAGCGCCTCGGAGAGCAAATCCGCTGCAGAAAGACCAGGCATTGCCAGGCAAATAGCTGGGTAAGGCAAGAGAGGACAGGGAAAGAGGTTGGGCGAGTAGAAGAAACCTAAGAACAGCCAGGCTCTCAGCTAGAGACTTCCCGGCCTCCTGTTCATTAGACAGATACCTGCGGGTATCATCAGCCCTAGTTTTGGTGCTCCTGATACAGCAGTAAACAGACAAAAATCCCTGTTCTCAGGGAACTCTCTTGTGCATTGACCTATTCATGATAACATCAACTCCCTTTTCAAAGTGGGCAAAACTGAAGCTCAGAGAAGTTGAAATTTGTCCAAAGCCAGGCATCTGGAAAGTGCACAAACAGAAAGAGATTCGCTGTTGTCTATAGCTTCAAAGGTTGGTTCTTTCTATGAGAGTGGAAGGCCCTGCTTCTAAGCATAGCCAGAGGCTTGGGACAGAAGATTGCTAACATTCAGCTGAGTTCATGGAAATATTAGAGGATATATAAACAGATGGAAGTAATAAAGCAGCAAAGTGAAACACAGGATATAGTGGAAATGAAAGAAAACGTGAACCCCTTTACTAGCTGTGTGATTCAGGGCCAATCATGCTGTCTGAACTTTGATTTCTTCATCTGTGAAACGGAGCCTGCTGTTGGCTACTTTATGGGATAGTTTTAAGAATTAAATATAAAATAGGAAAATGTTTTGTAAAGTGTTAACTGCTCTTTGACTTCAGCTAGCTTTGGTCATTGTAATGATAGCAGTGGTCAAGTGTGATAAATTCTGAAAAATGATCTTTTTTCCATTTCTCTCCAGCCTTCTGTTCCAAAATTTGAAAAGGTTCCTTGGCTTAGTGAGGCCAGCCTGGTAAACAAGCCACTAGTGCTCAGCCTCCCCAAAAGGTAATGTTCAGCCCCTCCAAAAGGTAACCACTGAACCACTGAGGGTAAAGTCTTCAAGAAAGGTCTTTAAAAAGGTGCCTCTTCTTAAGGCATTGGGTGTGGGGGGGTGGGCAGTTATCAGAGGTGCATATCCACCCAGTTGAGAAACCTAAGTCAAGCACTCACAAAACAGAAATGTCCTGGGTTTCTCAGATAAAGGTGAGAAACAGATCTGGTTAGAGATGAGATCCCAAATAACCTCCCTTTCCACCTCCACCACTCAACACATCAGAGAATTTTGCCCCTAGACACTACCTCGAAAAACACTTCTATCCTCTTCTTCACTCAACTTTTCTCCCCTGCTTTAGTTTGAAACTTTCAAATTTTAACCATCAGAAGTCTAAAACTAGAGCTTCCCATCTTTATGGAATAGCAGCGATCTGTCTTTAACTCGGAGGCACTCTCTTCCCACCTTCACGCCTTCCAAACAAACCACTGTAGGATGCACAGTTCTGTCTTTCATATCTGGAGGAATTAACATACAGAGGGAACATTTTAGCTGCCATTGGTTGGGTTCCCTCAAGTTCTCAGTGAAACGGTCCCTAGGTGTGGTGATAAATCCCACTCTGGGAAAGAAGAATGGAAGGAAGTGTAGTTGTCAGGTTATGTGGGGCTGAATTGGAGACACTGGAGGCCAGAGTCAAGTCCATAGGCTCATCCAGACGAAAAAGGGTTGGCTCCTAGGCAGGTCAGGCAGCTCACTAGGACGGTGAGACTCTCCAGAGATCTTCCTCCTGTTGGTAACCTGGTAACCACCATGAACTCTCCTCCTATCCAGGATGAGTAACTCTTGATGAGGGGTAGCCCATCACTCTGTCTACAGAAAGGCACACTTTTGCTTTGTCTACTCCTCCTTCTAACAAACCACATTCTCAGTAATCACCTACCACACTCAGACCAAAATACACAATGCTTCCAAGTGTGTATTGTTCAGTTTTGTTATGTGTACCTAACGTTGAATAATTTCAGTGCAGGTAATCAGAGGTTCAATAAACCCAAAGGCTTACTTAAGAAATACAATACTAAGTGGTGTAGTTCTGACGAGGAGTCTTTCACACTTCAAGAACCAGCATGACAAAGACAGTCCAGTGTCTTTCATTTCAGGGTGGGGCACATGGCATGACAGTGTCACATGGGCATCATAATGAGTAGAGCTGGCTAGATGGGGGTTGCAGTGGACGGGGGAATCACCCCTGCCGGACCCAAGGGGACAGCCTGTCCTCTACTCTAGCAAGTGTGGCCTGCAACTATGTGAGTCCAGTGGCCAAGTTTGCTGGGTTTTCTAACAATGCTAGACATCTGGATATTTTATGTGAAATTACTTATCTTTGCCATCTACTAGAATAGCATCCCACCATTTCCTACTACCCCCGTGACTATCAGACCTTGTCTTGCAGGCAGGAGCAAATCATCCTTGTTCATGGCTCTCTTGTCCCAGCTTCCTTGTCCCCTTCTTTTAAAGCCTGTGGGAGAGGATGGGGAGCGGGTAGCAGGGCAGACTCAGAGCAACTGGGCATCCACAGCACCTCTTCCCATCCCCAGCCAGAGCCTGGAGTGTCAGAGCAGATGATCTGGCAATAGCCAGCTGGAAAGAGAGAAACTAGATTTCCCTCTAGCCAGCCAAAATGAAGCTGGCTGCAAGGAGAAATTACTGAAGGTGGGCAGTGAAGCTCTGTTCATCTTTATTCTGGGAGGCTTTGGGCAGCAGTCTTGGGCCTCAGGCCTTGTTTAGAGAAATGGAGCTTCTCCACCTCCCAAGAATTCTGAGATAACAAGATAGTACCTGTAAGGTGCCTTGAGCTCTCAGGAGGACAAGACAGGAATGCAAGTCTTTTAAAAGAATGGTTTGCCTAAATTGCAACCATTCTTAAGGATTAAGAGCCCATCTGGCCAAAACACCGGGTCCCAAGCTGGTTTATTTATAGCAAAACCCTTTTTCTGAAACTTTGTGGGAAAGTTCTCAGTGTGCTTTAATTATTACATAGCCTTGAGCAAGCAGTTCTAATGCAGAACAGTCTGAGAAAGATAAAGGAACATTCAGTGAAATGTGCTCAGAGTACCCCCAACAGTGAGCTCCATATACCACTTTGAGGGTTGGGGTAGGAGGAGTGGCCTGGCTGGGATGTTCCTATACTGACCCACTTCCTTTGAGGACTCTCCCAGGTTGGTCTGACAATGCTGAAGCCATACTCATCATCAGTCTTCAAAGCCCTTCAGGTCATGCAGAGGTCCTGTTTATATTAAGATTATTCTCTGCTGAAGCTGCTCCAAACCAGCCTCCAGGTCTCTCCTAGTCAGCATTTGGGTGACAAGTCCAAGGCAGCTGGTTTTCATAGCAAAGACAAAGTCCAAGAATGAGCTCAGTCAGACCCACCTCCCCTGGTCTCACAGGACCTAGGGAAGTGGTGAGGAGAAAAGAAACAATAAAGGCCTCATGAACACCAAGCTCCTTCCACATGCCATTGTTTCAAATGGACAACTAAATCATTAGAGAGGAGAGGTGTTCTTGGCAAAACTATCAGCCTTCTGAGTTTCCACATCTTGGAAGCCAGGGGTGCACACCGTACTGTACACACAGACAGTGTGATCCCCAGGCTGTGCTGTGCACACAGACAGTGGGATTCCCAGGCTGTGCTGTACACAGAAAGTGTGATTCCTAGGCTTTGCGGTGCACACAGATGGTGTGATTTCCAGGCTGTGCTGTACACAGATGATGGGATTCCCAGGCTGTGCTGTACACAGACAGTGTGATTCCCAGGCTTTGCTGTGCACACAGATGGTGTGATTACCAGGCCCCCTGCAGGCCTTGGCCCCTTACACAGTAATGAAATGAACTGCAATGGTGAGCGAGGCAGGCTGCAGGAAGATCCCCCTGTGAAGAGAAGTGGTGTTGCTGGTGAAGCATCACTGCCTCACCTGATACCTGGAAAGAAAGAACATTCCAGGGGGGAAGAGTAGTGGGAGGGTGAAGAAGATGTTCTGTGAGAGGAAATGAGTGGATTGTGTCAGTGTGCAGGGACACAGTCCAAGAAGGCAGGCCCGGTGTGAAATCATGGGCACCAATCAAATGTTAAAAACTTCAATGCCTACCTTTTTAGAGAGACCTGCAGAGCATTTCACACATTGTTTCACACATCAGCTTTAATGAATGATCTGTTTTCGGGTGGCACCTGTGGCTCAATGAGTAGGGCACCAGCCCCATATACTGAGGGTGATGGGTTCGAACCCGTCCCCGGCCAAACTGCAACAAAAAATAGGTGGGCATTGTGGTGGGCACCTGTAGTTCCAGCTACTTGGGAGGCTGAGGAAAGAGAGCTGTAGGTTGCTGTGAGCTGTGATGCCACAGTACTCTACCGAGGGTGACAAAGTGAGACTCTGTCTCTTAAAAAAGAAAAATGAACAATGTGTTTCCTGCCTTACTTGTATACTGTCTTATAATCCAAAAATGGCACTGGTTAGTGCAAAACAAAAGGAGGGGCCAAAGTGACACCGGAGAGCAAAGCCATCTTCGGGAGCTGCTTAAGGCCTGAGCCTTCCAGAATTGAAGTGGGAGGCTGCTCCCCTGGGGGGCACCCTTGTGTTCTTCAGAAACAACCAGCAGCCTTCCCCTCAGCCTGGGGACTGTGGTTCTAACTCCCTCTTGTTCTGATTATTTAGATGTCCTCAATCCTCTACCAGTTATCCACCTTTATCCAAGAAGGATGGGAATTTGCCAATTTTGTTTCAAGTTCCAGATGTATTGTCTCAGGTACTCAAATTTTTTAATTGAAATAAAACCAGCAGCCTAGGATGACATACCTTGTAGAATGGGAATACAGTCTTCATCTGCTGAGCCCAGCCCTAGTGCCTGGTATATCATCAGCGTTCAAAAAATACTTGTCTAATGAAATGAATGAACGCCACCCCCATCAGTTCTGTCTCAGTGCCCTAGGGCCCCAGGCCACTAGAATAAGAACAAAGACATAAGGTTAGAATCCTGAAAAAGGGGAAGAAACATTAAATACAGAGGAATCTGCCCCAAGACCATCAGGGACTGCTTTTCAGTCTGTGTTTGGAACCAGTCCTTGTTTCTGGAGTCTCCAGCCCCTTCTTTCCCCAATGGATCATTTCTTGTACATCAAAAACTCCTCATTGCCCCTCCTCCTCCTCCCAAAGATCACCCAGGACTGGCTTCTAGGTGACACTCAGTGCAGCCCAGCACCTTCTGGAGAACTAGTGGTGCTCATGCAATCCCTGAGGTAGAGAGAGGGTGAGAGCAAGCACTCTTGGTCTAAGCCATTTCTTCCCCTGAAAAACTGTATGTTGTTCGCAGAGCTGCCACAGGCAGTGCCTGGAGTGTTGTTCCTAAAGCACTTGGCATGGTGCCCTGCGCAGAGTGAGAGCTCAGTACGTGTGAACTGCAATGATCGGAGCCCCCGTGTCGCTCAATAAATGCGTACCAAGCCCTTTTCATTAGCTTTAGCACAGATACAGAAATGAGTAAGTCAGCGACAACCTACACAGAGAGTGGGCAGACGGGACAGGGACGCAACAGCCCCATGAGCCTCAGAGAGAGGGCAAAGCGTTTGCAGGAGGTGGGAGGAAAGGTCACCTCAAGGTGGAGATGGACAAGCAGAGGTCCAGGGAGTAATTCAAGAGGAAGTGGCATCTGCATTGGATCTGAAGATAGTATTTTCACAAGCAGAGGGAAGAGCCAGGGGCAGGAGAACTGAACAGACCTTTAGGGGAGGGGAAGAGGATCAGCAAAGAGGTGGAGACAGAGTGCAGGATATACTTGAAGAACTTCAAAGAATCATGGGCATACGTGGGAGGAAAGCAAGGAGAGGGTGAGCCCAGCTAGAGCACGGGGACCCCAAAAGCCAAGAGCAGGGAGGAGACACTCCAGGTTTTCAGTACTGGAATGTCAGGGTCTGAGCTGTACTTGAGAGTCACCTCTTAGTCCCCCTAACACTCTGGACAGTGGCCACCATGACATGCACTTGGACCGGGGAGTTCAAGTAGGGACGCAGGACTAGCCTTGCAATTGCTATAGAACCCCCAAGAAGGCTTGTAGTCACTGAGTCTCTTTGAAATCCCTATTTAGACAGCTTCCCACCTGCCGCTGAGCACCTCCTGGTCCCCAGTTTGCTCTGGGTCTCTGCAGTGGCAGCCTAAGGTACGAAGACACCAAACACCTGCTTGGCTGCAGCAAAGAATGGGCAAGGAAAGTACTGTTAATGACTTGGGAACCTGGGAGGCCATCCTCCAGCCCGGCTTTTCGTGGCTGCAATAGCTAGATATGGCCACTAGATGGCAGGAAGGAGCAACAGCCAGCCGCTCGGCCAGTAGGCTGCCCGGAGGCCACCCGGGTGGATGAAAAAAGTCACAGACTCGCAGCTCCTGCCACAAGGTGCGGCACCCTCATCCTTGGGGTGAGAGAAAGAGGGTCACCCTCGCAGATTGGAAAGGCAAGTAGGGGACCTGGGATCCTTGTTCTGTCGCAGCACCAGGCAGGTACCTCCAGTCAGATCCTTGCCTGTCACACAGACCGCGTCAAATCTGAATCTAGGCCTCCGAGTCTGCGGTGAGCATGAAGGCCTGCACGTGTACGCTTTGAGGCTCATTCAGCAGCTTCTCCTTTCTGGAAAGAGACTATGTTGTGTCTCACGGGAGTGGAATGGAATGTACTGCGGCACTATCTCTTCCTTTATCGTCATCGGCATCCTGCAGCCAGATACAGGTCCTGGACCCTGTCACAGCGCAAAGGTCCCGCCACCTGGCTTCCTTACCGTCAGAGGTCAAAGAGCAGAACTTTGAACATCCACTGCTCCCCTGCTCAGGAGCAGCCCTACAGGGAAAGCAGGTGTGCAAACAGGAAGCAGGCTCAGACACAATGGCAGGGAGAAGGAGACAGCAGCCAGAGACACACACACAATGGTAGGGACAAGAATCACAAAAGGGAAACAAAGGAGAGGCAGAGCCAACAGAGCAGAAAAATGGAACGTGAAGACAGACGAAGTGAAACATTGCCTCATCTAAACATGTACTGCAGCCCGGCTCCGCCTTAGTCACCGTCTCACTGCCATTTCCAGGCAGTGCCTCGTGACTCCTCGAGATACTGAGAAATAGGAAGGTACAGCATCCTCGTTGGGTGGCTGGGCCAAGAGGTGACCTGCTTGGTGAGTCACAGCGAGGCAAAAGCAAATTGACGTGGGTGACACAAGAAACTGCAAGTGGAGATCCTGAACCGCCTTTGCCACTTGCTGGGGTTGAGTGTCCATGAGCTAGAGCTCCTGAGTTATCAGTAGATTACAAATGCCGCACTCCGCAGATGACAAATGCCACCCACCCTCTCCATCCCGTCCCCCACGCCCCTCCACTCACTTTGATCTGGGTCCGTTGTTCCAGTCTAATGAGTCAGAGTAAAGATGAGAACACTATTTGGCTTTTAGAAGACGTGGCAAAAAGCCCTGGCTATGGGGTGCAGGGGCAGAAGCTCAGGGGAGAAAGCACACAGGATGGCGACTACCTGTCTTCTCATCATTCAGAACTCTTGTTATTAGTTCTCTCCCCCTCACTCTAAATTTTGGAAGTTCCTGACCACCAAGGAAACTATTTCACATACTCCTAAGTCTTTTTTATTTTTTAATTTATGTTGTTTATTTTGCTCAAACGCATATCACTACAAATACAATTAAGGAGAAATAATAATGAATGCCATTGACCTGAAATAGTATTGGTAATAAAAATAAAATTTAATAAGTCTGGATGGTAGGTACCTGGCTGGCTGTTATATCGTGTATGTTTAAACTTTTTCTTAGTGAACAGTAAGAGTTTTTGAAACTGTATTCAAAGTTATTTTTTAATTCAAATGTCTGGTCTTTTCTGATAGAAGTAACATGAGGAATTATCATTAGGGTTTTTTTTTTTTTGAATATTGAAAATAATTCTCTGACCACAACTTTTGGGACTGCACATTATTATAGAAATAATTATGCTTTTATGTGAATCCTCAGTCCACTCTTTCCCTGGGGAAAGATCATCTGTTTTTGACTCTTCTGTCTGTAGCTAAGCTTTCTAGCTGACTGAAACTAAACAGACAGGATACTGGACAAATCTCGTCATCTTTCTAGGCTACAGTTTCCTCACCAGGTGAATTGAAAGAGTTGAGCCCGGTGGCCTATGAGGTCTCTTTCAATTGGGTAAAAAATAGAAGGGAGAAAAGGGACAGTGGTGTCAAGGGACGAGAGAGAAGCCCATCTGTCAGCGCCCCTCATGTCATGCTTGTGGGGTTTCTTTTTTAAGTCACCATCTGGTGCTTACATTTTCAGTTTTTATGTGAACAGGTGTGTGTGTGTGAAAGAGAGAAACATGCAGGGAGAGGGAGAGAAAGAAATACGTTTCTCTACCAAGGATTCGAGAAGGTCAAGGACCTGGGCTGTGAGCCAGCTCTTAGAAACCTCAGCAGGTACTGTCCTCAGACATGAGGATGTTTCCAACTGTAAAATGTGAAGAGCAGGCTTTGGCTCCCAGGGACTGGCTGAAATCTTCATCATGCCTTGGCCAGGCTACAAATAGGTCGCTGTCACTTTCCTGTCACAACTGCCATCTGCTGTCCAGAAGACAGCTGCTTGGAAAACGAGAGTCCCATTAACATTTCAGAGCCTCTGGATCTAAACATGGCATAACCAAGGGCTTGTGCTGTGAACTGGACCATTCCTTCTCCATTCCTGCTGCTGCCACCGACCTGGCCTTAAGAAAAGCAAGAGAAAGAAGGGAAGGCTGCAGAAGGATAAGACCCAGGTTTGGGGGCTGGGAAAGAAAGCCAGACGCAGAGGAGGAAGTGAGGCCTGCAGGACGCGGAGTCCCAAACTGTTTGCATCCACTCTGAACTGATCACAGCTGCCTTCCATGCCTCCCCGACGTCATCACCTTCTGTCCAAATATGGAGGGGTGGAGTAGCTGTCTTTGCAGGCCAGGTTCAGACGATAGTGAATCTGAGGTGGAGCGCAGCCACAGATCAGCGAGTGGGTTTCACCTCCACACGGGAAGCACAGGCAGTATTACCTTTGTCCTTTTGACCACAAAGACCATCATCGGTGGGGGAAGGGAGGCTCAGAGAGTTTGCATGATTGACCAAAGTCGCTCAAGCTGCTAGTAGAGCCAGGTCTAGAAGCAGAGCTCCTGCGGCTCCCAGCCAGTGCTGTCCCTCAGCACACTATGGAGACTGATTTGGTTATATCCAGCACTGATGTCCTCTGACGTTTCTCCAGAAGGCAGTGTGATAACAGTGCTCTCCATTGCACACGTGTATTTTGTGTTTTAGGTATACATGTGTTGATTATGTCTATATTTATATCTGACAAGACGCTTATGATGACTCATTCATTCAACCAACATCAGTTGAGTATTTGCTCTGTGCCAGATACTATGATTGGGTCCAGGAATTCAGAGATGTTTTGGAGATGGTCTTGCTCTTAAATAACACTCAGCCTGGTGGAGGAAACAATCACATTTAAAAAAAAAAAAAAAAGGAGGAGGAGGACGTATAGAGGAGTACAAAATGCAAAGAAGGCTATACCAAGTCTATAATACTGTCAGACAGGCAGGCACCCAAAGTTAGGTTGGGGTGGGAGAGGGGGAACAGCGGGAGAGACGAGAGAGGTTTTCTCAGAAAGGTAACATCTATGCTAGGTCTTACAGGATGAGGGGTCTGAGGAGTTAACAAACCTAGGTAGGACCATATGTAAAACATTTCATTCCTTAGGTTCCAAGGGATGATGGTCATCATGGTAATGGTACTCTATAATTACATTCACAGTTGTCATTAACCTAGCAAGATCCTGCTGTTCTCCTCAGAGATCTCACAATGTATTTGTTGTTTGGTTTACAAAGCACTCTGAGATTCTAATCCCATATGGTCTAATAGTATTCTTATGCAGAACCAGAAGTCTGGGAAAGGGGAAGGAATTGATTGCAGGGAAGACAAGAACTTGCTTGTGACTCTGCTAAAAACAAACCTGATTCTCCCACAAACACCTCTCCGACCCAGATCTTCCCAATCCCTCCAGACTAAGGGCAGATTCCACTTCTACAAGCCTTTCCTGATCCCTCCAATTGGAAGCAGTCCTTCTCTCTCTTCCGAAGGCTGAAAGATATCATTGCCTCTTCTGTAAATATTTAGTGCGTCTGACCTTGAATAACAGTTTCAGAGAAGTATCTCAGTTTCAGACCGCAGAGATTTGGGGGCTGGATGGAGGAACCTGAGCTGCAGGGATTACCACCCCCAGGGTATCAGGGAAGACCGGGTAGAAAGTTGAATCGGCCTCAAGCAGAAGAATCAATACCTACGGAGGCTTCCTCTCCAGTCTCCTGACCACCACCCCCCATCCTCCCACAGATGATCTGGCTGGAAGCTGATTTGCTGGATTATTTTTCCATTTTGTCACACATTGTTTTCTGGGTTTGGAACACCCTATCCTCTCCTTGCTTACCCCATAAACACCTGCCAAAGCACTACCTGTTCTTTTAACCCTTCTCTCTCTGCCCCACCTCCCCATGAGTTCTCTGAGCAGTGTCACTTTCCCTGCGGCCTCCATGTATTTCCATCATAGAGCCCACAACACCACCCTACTTCCTGATACACAGTCTGCTGGACAGGGAGCAGCTGGAGGTCAAAAGCTGTGTCCTATTTATCTCAATGTCCTCAGAACCTAATGGATGGGCAAATGAATGACTGTGTGTTCTTCTCTTGTCTTTCTTAGGACCAGAAACTATGTCTTTAAACTTTCCTTAAGGGCCCAAAGCGTGGCCTCACAATAGATGTTTGTTGCTCAGTGAATGCATCCAGTCATTCACACTCATACTTTGACATACCATCCCACAGCATTGTAATACTGAGTTGATTCTTTTGAATGCCCTATAAAAATGAAGTGTATTTTAACTATTTGTCAAAAGAATCCAACTTTGTCCATAGTTTTCCATTTTCAAAGCCTAAGTCCCATATGTTTCTCAGAGGAGGAAGCTACTTGCAGACCAATCTCGCAAAGGTCACCTTAAAATTATACCCGAGGCACTCCCCACACTGCAGAGCTATACCCCTCCTCTTTCTGTTCCCACACCCTCCCTGGGGAGGCAAGAATGGATCAGTACACATGTGAAGTGATAAGTCAAAGACCAGATCAATTGGAAGGAGAAGGCTTCAGCTGATGGTCATCGTCCGCTTGTTCTTGTGGTCCTTCTTTCCCCACACTTCACATGAAAATACTCCAAGACTTTGCCATCAATGTGAATGTGGAAGTGTAAGAGACAGTCCCAAAACATGATCTGAACCTCTAATTCCCATATCCTCCTTAACCAAACCTGTTACCAAACATGCAAAAGACCCCAGTGTAACTTCCGCACTTCTGCCAATATGAAGTCAGAACAAAAAGCAATGGTCATAGTGAACAGACAGGTGTCCCCACCCTCCGAGCTGGTCATTTCTTTGCCTAGTGAGACAGTCTGTCCTTCCAGAGGGTGAGGGACTTGTTCTTCCAGTCCTTTTTATTTGTGGTGCTCAGGAGGCCCAGAGGGCCCAGAGGTTCTGGACCATGGGCATGTGAGAGCTGACGCAGGGCCAGAGTTAAGGCACCGGGAAAGAGGACAGTGTCTGGGAGGGGGCCAGGAAAGGAGGTTTGCAGAAGATAGATCTTTTCATTCTTTCAGAGGCCATCAGAGGTCCTCAGTAAGCCCATATGGTGGAGCTTTTGGGCAAATGGGAAAAATGGGCCACCTATGGGAGAATACAGCTCCTCAGACGTGGGTGCTCAGGTTGGAAAGCAGAGACCCTGCTGGATTTGGGGGGACAACCCCAAAAAGCCGCACCCTGGCCTGTGACTCACTCACCTAAACCCTTTCTGAACTTGCCCCCAGATTCAATATCCACCCTGAATGGGGCTCAGATCAGAGTCCCCATCTCTGTTTTTGGAAGGACCCCCCCTTCTTTGTTGCCCGAGGCACCCAACCATTTCCTCACCTCTGTCTCTTTCCCCTAAGGCCAGGAGGAAGCAGAGTCACTCCATGCTTCTCAGAAACAACTGGCTGTGCTCCACATGTCAAGAAATAACCACAGTAGGTGTTTTTACTTCTGGGGACAATGGTGGTGGTCATGGGCATCCCCAGGGCACAGCTCGACCCTTCCCCAACAAAAGCCCTATGGAGAGGGACAGTGATGGTGCCCACTGCAAGAAAGGCTTTGCCAAAGGCTGCAAATGGGGAACTGTTAACAGGTCCTGGGAGTGCTACAATTTGGTAAACCTTTCTACAAAGCAAAGGTGAACCAAGATAAGTGGACCAGGAGGGAAGAGCGGAGCCACCTCACCCACCACAGCAGGAGGCTCAGGAGGGTTTGGGGCTTCTCCCCCCTTAATAGCCCCCACACAAAACACACACACACACACAGAGTCCTTCTCCACTGTTAGGAGAATGAAACAAGAAATGCTGGAGGGAGATTCTATAGTGCTCTCTAGGTGAGGGGAGGCGTTCTCCTGCCCTGGATTTTTGTAACTGGTGGTGGGGAGAGTGGAGCTGGGCAGGAGTATTAGGAAAGAAAGGAGATGGAGGGAACAAGCTTCAAACTCCGTAGTCTGTCAGAGGTGCTGAAGAAAGAGGCCTGATTCAGGAGGGATCCCGTCCCACACTGGAGTTAGGCCTCAGGTTAATTTAAGGATTGGGGTTAGAATTAGGAGGGTTATTAGGGTCAGGGTGGAGATCAGGTTTAGGTTAAGGGCTAATTTAGTTAAATGGTTTGGTTTAGCAGAGGGGCTGGGAAGGCTGTCTGTAACTCTGGGATCTATAATTCTCCTTTGCTTTGGGGAGGAAGGCAGAGCAGACGTGCGTAAGAGGAAGGGCGAGGAATAAGAGAATAAGAGGAGAGAGGAAAGAGGCTCTTCCCCTGAGCTCCTGGCAAAAATGCTTCAGGCTAGTAGGACATGGAAGAAAGCACCAGTTTTGTAGAAATGGTTCTGAGGCATCTGGAAACTACGTCTGCATGTTGCAACCTGGTTCATTTTCTGCCTAATTAGATCACAGTGTTCAATGTTAGCATTGGCTGAAGTCTGGGAAACTAAGATTGGGATTTCTCCCAGTCTTATTCCTGGAATCACTTGGGTTCACATTTGAAATGCACCAATCCCCCACCCCCACCCCAGGCCTAGGCTGTCCCGGGCCAGCTGGCACAATTGGCACATCACAGCTGCCCTCTTTCTCAAGACCTCTGCTCTGACCTTGCCCCTTCTCCAGACCGGACAGGAGTGGAACCGCACGCTGTAGTTTGCCAATCGCTGCACCTTCTAAAAGAAAGGTCCTCAAGCACAAAAATGCCCAGGGACTCTTCAGAACCTGGAGAAAACTACAGAAAATTAGAAAATAAGCATGAAATGCCCTGGTTGCCCTCTCTGCAGCAGCACCTCGGCGTCTCTGCAGAGAAGGGGACCGCAGGCCTGCTGGGGTCACTGGGACACCTCTCCTTTCTCAGCAGTGAGTTGAAGGGAGATGTTGGGAGGACATAAAAAGACTCCTGGGTTTAGGAGAAAACTTTCTCAACATGATAAAGAGCATCTGTGAAAACCCCACAACTAACCTGACACTTAATGGTGGAAGACTGGACAGCTTCTCCTGAGATGAGGAATAAGACAAGGATGTCTGCTCTTGCCTCTTCTAGTCAACGTTGTACTACGGGCAATTAAGACAAGAAAAGGATAGAAAAGCCACCCAGATTAGAAAAGAAGAAGTACAACTATCTCCATTTGCAGATGACATGAAATTATATAAAGAAAGACCTATGAAATTCACCAAAAAAAAAGAAAAAAAGAAAAAAACCATAGACTATGAGAGCTAATAAATGAGTACAGCTGGGTTGCAGGACACAAGATCAACACACAAACATTATTTTATTTCAAGAGACTAGAAAAGTATCAACCAGAAACAAAATTTAGAAAGCAATTCCATTCACAATCACATTAAAAAAATACTTAGAAAGAAATTTGACAAAAGTATGAAACCTATACGTCAAAAACTACAGAGAAATGTAGGAAGAGACTAAAGACCGAAGTGAATAAAAAGAGTCCTGTGTTTATGAATTGGAGCACTTAAGACTGGAAAAAGTGGCAATACTCCCCAATCTACAGGTTCAAAGCAATCCTTCTCAAAAATCCCAGAGGCCATTTTTGCCGAAATTGACAAGTACATCTTGAAATTCAGATGAAAAATACAAAAGATCCAGAATAGCCACATAGTCTTTAAAAAGAACAAACTTGGAGGGGGTATACTTCTTGATTTCAAAACTTACCACAAAGCTACAGTTAGGACTGTGTGGTACCGGCAGAAAGACAGACATGTAGATTAATGCAATCAAGTGGAAAGCCCAGAAATAAATTCTTACATTCATGAACAACTGACTTTTGACAAGGGTGCCAAGACAGTTCATTGAGGAAAGAGGAGTATTCTCAATATATTGTACCAGGACAGCTGTACAATGGAATAAAGTTGTACCTCTCCCTTGCCCCAGGTATAAAAAATAACACCAAATAGATAAAAGATCTAAATGCAAGAGCAGAAAGCACAAAACTCTTATCAGGACGCACAGACAAATATCTTTGTGATCTTGGCCAAGGCAATGGTTTTCCAGACATTACACCCAAAGCACAAGCAACAAAAGAACATAGATAAATTAGTCTTCTTCAAAATGTTAAACTTCTGTGCTACAAGAGATATCATCGAGAATATGAAAAGACAGCCTTAACATTTGCAAATCATAAGTAAGGGACTGTATTAGACCAGGAATTAGAATCCAGAATGTATATAGAACCCTTATAACCAAACAACAAAAAGACAGATGTCCCAGTTAAAAAGTGAGCCAAAAATGTATTTCTTCAAAGAAGATTTACAAATTGCCAGTAAGCATGCAAAAGGACACTCAGCATCACAACTCATCAAGGAAACGCAAAACAAAACCACAGCCACTATGACGGCTGTAATAAGAAGGACAATGGACAATAACAAGGGTTGGCCAGGATGGAGAGAAACTAGAACCCTCAGTTTGGCAGTTTCTCAAAAACTTAATAAAGTTACCAAGTGACATATGATGCAGCAATTCCATCCCTAGATTCATACTCCAGAAAACTGAAAACCTAAGTCCACATACAAAGGTGTCCAAGAGTGTACAGCCGGGCTGTACAAAGGAATGATATTCAGTCATGAACAAGAATGAAGTTTGGATATATTCTACAACATGGGTGGACACTGAAAAGTTAAAGAAACCAGACACGAAAGGTCCCATATTATATTGATTCTATTTACATGAAATGTCCAGAGTAGGCAAATCCACGCAGACAAGAGAACAGACAGTGGCTGCTGAGGACTGGTGGGAGAGGGGATGAGGAACGGCTGCTGCTGGCTACAGGGTTTCTTTTTGGATAATGTAATGTTCTGGAAATAGGCAATGGCAATTGTTTTACAACTTTCTGCAGATACTAAAAACTACTGAATTGTATACTAAGAGGATGAATTTTATGACCTATAAATTATATTTCAATAAAAAAAGTGGCACTAGAAAATATTTAAAAAATAAAAATGCAAAATGAATGAATCTCAGAAAAAGGAAACCGAAATAATACCTGGCTAGTGTAAGTACTCATATTTCTTTATAACCTTGAGCCAGGAGCTCAGCCATGTGGTGTGGAGGAAATAACCTATTGATTGTGGTTGTGCGTCACCAGGGATATCTGCCTTGGTTTTTTCCCTTATCACATCTTGGCTCCAAACTGCCCACCTTCCCCATGTTGCTAACTAATAGTTTCAAGCCCCTTGAAAGTAGGTCTGTCAACTTAGACACACGATAGGTCGGTATTGTCTAACACACAGGTTAATTCCTTTCAAAAGCCCATTATATAATTTAGTTCATCTCAACAAATATTTATTGGTCACTTTCCACAGGCCATGGGTAATAACTACAAAGGAAAAAAAAAGAAAGAAGGACTATGATGTAAGTCCTACTTTTAAGGAGTAAACAAATAATGATATAAAATGTGATGAATAGAAATAGAAATATGCCTGATGGGAAATGGAGGGGGAGGGAAAGTAAATATCAAGGAAACCTTTCTGGAAGAAAAAGACTATTTGGGGTTTTCAAGAATGAATAGGAGTTCACCGTGTTACACTTTTTCCCTGAAACAAAAATGCCACCTTTGGCAGCTTCCTTCTAATGTAGACCCTGTAGCTCACTTCACAACACAATGGTACCAGCTGGATTTAGGGATTTTAGAACAGGGTTCATGCTGTTCAGAGGAAGTAGAGAGTTTCCTGAATCTTTCTTGGAGAAAAGCCAAGATGAAATTTAAAAATTTTGGCAAATGAAAAAGTCTATTTCTGGCACATTCTTACCCCCTTGTAGGTATCTAGATATCTCTCCTCGTATTCTAACCAAAGCCTGCTTCCCTTGTTATCCCCAGACCCTTCTTTGTTACCAGATCATCCCTTCTTCCTTCCCCTTCAATTCTCCCTCAGCTAATGAGTTAGGAAAACAACCTGATTAAATATAGTAGGTCCGATTTACTATTCAGGTTTTTACTATTTTCAGGTACCTCTAAAGGTACCCGACGTGTTGTAATTTTCAACTTTGTTGTGTCATAAATTTAAGTCTGAGTCGCTTGGCACATGTCACACAGTGTATAGACCAGTGGGACACCCACATCTTTGTTGTGATTGTCATTTTGTTGTCATAGCTGCAATAATTTTTAAAGAAATCATGATAAAATGCATCTATCAAAAGTACACCCTCAAAAGAAAACAAACCTCCAAGGCTAGGAACAAATTTGAAAAATCTCAAGAAAAATACGATAAGTATTTCTCAAGGAAAAAGCTGGAAATACAAAAATAGAGACATAGTCTCTGCCCCTGTGAAGCTGAAAGTCTTTGGGGGGAGGCCAGTCTTATGCAAATAAACACCATAGAAAACAGGGGAGTCCTGCTTTTTCACCTCACACTGGAAGGATAAGAATTGTCTTGGGCCACACAGTAAACACACAAACACCATGGAACGTTGATTAGCAAAAAAAAAAAAGGGTCCACACCTACTTTTTACAATATCCAGCACCACAGATAAGCGAAAACCAGGCCCTCACAAAATCAACATGTGGCCCAGGCCACAGGTTGGACACCCCTGCTGGGTATTTTGGTAGGGAAAGCCCTGAGCACAAAAGGCAGAGCCCCACTGAACAGCAGCCCAGGAGTCAGGACTCTCCAGCGAGAAGGTTACAATTAGCCTGAGACCTGAGGAATCTGTGTGCAGCGGGGAGGGTGTTTAAACAGATTTTGAAAGTTTGCTGATCCTCAGGTAGCTAATTTCAACTGATCACCAGGAAGAACAAAGACCCTGTGACTTTAGGGGAGGGTGATACCTTCTGGTTCATATCACAAAAGGATGTAGAGTAATTTTGATGTCAAGTAAAACTCAAGTTCACCAAGATGGTACGTTATTTATTTAAGTCAGAATGCAGTTATGGGCAATGTTCTAAATGAAACATTCTTCCTCAGGTACAACCAAGAACCATGAAAATCCCAGATACTCTGAAACTATCCTTTGAGAATTTTATGCGTCACAAGTAAGTCGAAGATTTAAATCAGGACAGGACTTTAATTCTAGTTCTATGTATTTGAAGACACGGGACAGTAGAGTGAGCGGCTTGGCAAGTGGAATGTGTAAGAAATGGGGCTTCTTGATTGGTTTCATGTTCTGGTTAAAACAGGTAATTAGACCACACAAAATATTCACCTTTTTGCCCAAATGTCTATGGAAACAACTGTACAAAGTATAGCCTTCCTTTCCTCTTTCACAAGAACCACATAAGAAATAAGAGAGCAGAGTTCTTTGATAACTCCGACAGAACTAAATACAGACTCCCTGGGGAGATGACATATCTGATTCGCAAATGTAGGAGATTACACATAACCTAGAATAACTCGAAGACATTCTCTGCTGCTTTCAGTAACTATTTACTTTTTAGTAATTAAAATGGCCTTATCAGTTTGGTTAGCTCTCATTTACAGCTTTCTTATCAAGATCAAATAGAAATAAGATTCAGGCAGAATTCCGACTAGTTGGTTTTTTCCAAGTTTTTTTTTTTCCTCTAACTATCAGCCAGGGAGTAAGGACTCAGCTTTGATGTTATTTAAAAACTGAAAACATGAACTTATCCCGAATAAGACATCACTGTAGGTTCACTTGTTTTGCAATGAAAGGTGGGAATGTGGGCATAATAGTCAGCCTTACATATGACCAAAAATGCTACAGGAGATCAAATAGTGACCTCATCCCCCACACAGAGAGCAATAACGTGGGCAAATAAACAGGTCTTTTTGAACCCTTGTGTTTCACAATGGTAGATGTTCTGATTCATTTTATGACCTTAGGACCATTTGTTCCAGATTGATATATAAAACCGGGTACCCTGTGCCGGGCCCAGTAGGAGATGGGTATCTGGGCAGTACAAGCTCCGGCATTAATGTATTTACCTGTATTGACTCTTTTAAAGAGCTCTTAGGTCATGATAAAAAGCAGTTCTAATAATTATTCTGTATGGACTTTCAATGGAAAACTGATGATCTAAAATCAGAGATCTCTGAGCAAAAGTTCACTCTCCTATGCAATAGACTTTTGAAATTTGATGCCCAAAAGTTTCACACTTTAATCCCCCAATCCTAGAGCATGAGTTGGTTGTATTTTAAACAAATAGCTCTGATCCCTTTAAAACTGAGACCAAGGATGGCCTAAACTCATGTCAGCACCAACCAGAAGTATCATCAGATTGGCTGTTGTATGTTTGTTTTTTTTTTTTTTTTTTTAGTGTAGTGAGGAAATTGTGCCACTTTTGTTTGATACTTAACTAGAGTGAGTATAAAGCAAGGGCCAGGTTCTGTTTGTAGTTTATACAATCTATCTCATATTTTTTGTCTCACTATATATAGGCAAGTGGAATTGCATTCACTGAAATAAATCTTTTAAAAGTATCTTTAATTTCAGTAGTGAAAACAGCGTTCATTGAATGGAAAGGATGAAAAAATAAGGGAGAGGGAGGGCACAAAAAAGGAAGGAAGAAAAGATGATAGAAGGACAGATAACTTTTGTTGAATTGTAGACTAGAGAGATCTGAAACTATTCATTCCTGAAAATACCCTCTCCTCGTTAGCCCACAAGGAGTAACAAAAGGGGTTTTCTTTCTCTTTTTTCTAGTCCTCCAAAGGCAATTGAATAAAACGAACTGGTTGAACTGGTCATGTTTTGGGTAGAAAGCAAAAATGATCTTGAAAGATCTTTATAGAGGTAACAACCATGACACGAATGGAGAGCATTGGAGAGCCCTTCAAAGTTTACTCATTTCTCAACCTTTTGAAACGAAGCAATTTTGAAAACCACATCGACATGGTTTGGGCTCACACATATTTTGCTTGAGGGTCTCTCCTTGGCCACCAGGAGAAATAGTATATGGTCCCCACATTTTCTTTAAAATCGGAATGTTCTCACCAAAGTATTTTCTCAGTTTTGCTTTTTAAGGGTAGATTACTGATCTGGAAGAGTTGTTATTAATCCTTTTCTAATAAAAATTTAAAAAGAGTAAAGAATTCTTTCCTTAATACTTACTATTTCTGACTGTATATGCTCTGAAAGTGGAAATTTTCAAAATGAAGGTTTTACCAAAACCCATGAAAATACCACCGAGTAAAAGGAGCGTCAGAAGTAGTTGTCTTTGGACCATCGCCCTGCTGCCAAGTGACCTTGATCACCAGGTTTATAGGCGGATTCAAGAGACTACCTGTGTTAAAATATATAAAGACACATCTCATTGATCATGCCCTAGACAATTAACTAATGGATTTTCTTTCTTCTTCCCAATCGGAATGATAAGACTCCATTATCCCAGATCCCAGACTGTTCTCAAATCTTCCCAGGATGACATCGCTACAGGTTTGCTTTCTATTAGAGTATCTGTAAAGTACTGCGAAACATACTATGCCCAGGGGAGTAGAATGAAGAATTTAATCCTTAAAATGACTTCTAAATTTCCTGAGCAAATTGCCATGTTGGAGTTGGTTCCCAGCCCTCCCTTCGCTCCAGCCACCCGTGTCCCACCTCCAAGAAAGCAGCTGTATCTCGACTTCACCGTTGACCGCAGTCTTACTCTTTAGAGAAGACTGGGCTGGTTTATTGCAGCACAATCTGTCACTTTAGTGACCTTGTCCTTCTTCTCATTTGCTCCCATATTAACCAAAGCCACCTGAAGTTTTCATTCATTTGATATATACAGTAAGGAAAATTACGATTATTTTATTTACTTTATACAGATGGGAAAGTCTAAGCTCTATCCTGGGAGGTTGCAAGGGAGCTTCAGCCAGAACTGAACTGAGAAGGCAGCTAGAAAGGAAATTTGAGGATAGAAGAGATGTCTTGAAGGGGTGCCAAAGAGGTACCAGAGATGCGAGTAACAGCCGAGGTTTGGAAATAATCCACTGTAGCTGGCAGTCCCAATGAATCACTTCTTCAGTATCAAAAATTATTGGTGTAGTTCCTGGCTCTCATTTAGCCAAAGTGGAATGAAGAGCCTTGAGCTAAAAGCACCTACCCAATGAAAGGTCCTCACTCTGCTGTTCTCTGGTCTGTCACCACCTTATTCTCTTGAAACCAAGAGAAGACCAGGTGATATCATGTGCGGTTGGTTTCAAGGATCCTTGTCTTCATTCTGAGTTTCCTTGGCCTGGACTTTTTTCAAACCTGCCTTGGACGTGTGCACACACACATACACACACACAATTACATGCTTTTCCCTCTGCAAAAATATTTATTTTCTTATCCTGAGGACAATGTACCACTGTGCCTTTCCACAATTTGTTAGCCCCTGGGAGTGTATTTCAATTAGCAAGTTAACAGCTGGATGTGGTGTGCACAGAACAGCCTGTAATATTCCTGGATGACCCTAGTTCTTGCCCATGATCTTGGAGGAGGACTGCAGGGAGAGTGGTTATAAAACTGGCGAGGAGCTGAACCTTGGTAAATCTAGGGTTGATTCCAGCTGGGACCTTTCTGAGCTGACCTTTGCTCTTGTGTGTGATCTCTGAGGTCATGGGAAAAGCATTAGCCTATGGGTCTGAATCCTGGCTGTGCTGTACCCACTTGGCCTCCAGGTACCCCCGTGTGAAACTGGATCAGTGTTGTGTCCCACTGAGAACAAGACACTCAGCTCAAGCAGCCTTCGCCTTTGACCCAGAAAAACTGCCAATACTGGTCTAGCCCCTCTGGTTCCTACAGCTGAGACACGTCCATGTGGCAGTTCTTGTTTATGGCTGAAACTCCACCCACCTGTGCTGTGTTCCTGTAGACAGGCTACAATACCAAGTAGCTGATTCATCCCCGAGAATATTACTGCCAGTGATTGTCTAAACTTAGCTGTTGGTAACAATAGTAATTTGTAGCGTTTTTTAGGATTCAGCTAAACCTTACATATTAATAATAATCTTTAATGAGAATAAAATAAACAGAAATAACTTGTCTCTACAAGCGATAGGAATTCTTTCTGGGTTCACGGATGTTTGGCCAGATCCCAGACTCCCATGATACTCCCAGGATCTTTGTGTCAGTAAACATGGGTATGCACACTGACCACCTGACCAGGGTCTAGCATCTGGCATGGTGCTGAGATATGGCACAAAGAACACCGTTAGGGTTAGGATCAAGGGGATCTGGGTTCAGGTGCTTAGTCCATTAGTGCCATAACTCGGGGCTGCTGTTTCCCTCTGTTACAGTGATGAGACCAAGCTGGGTCCAGCTCTGTGCTCTGGTAATGTCTCTAGCTCCACCCAGCTGCCCCTTGTTCTCTGGATCCCATTCCAGAGAATTCAAGGTTTCAGTGCTCCTAGCCATTCCAGGATTCCCAGTGGGATGGTGTAATTTCCCACAGTGATTTTACTCTCCTACAATTAGTATGACTTTCAGAAAAATGAATATTAACCAACTTTTTGTAAACCAAATCATATTTAAAGAAAAAAATCAGGATGGTAAGAGGTCAAGATGATTGAAAGAACCCTAAAATGAATTATGTCACAAAACAAAGGTTTATTTGGGACGAAGTACTTTCTAGCCCTGCCATAGTCTTTTTGCAAGATCATATTTGTTCATTTTTTATGTTTGGCTTTTTAAGGAACCGAACTATATGCATGTCCCTGAAAAGTCTTCTGAGAATTGAATCCTCTTTTCCCTTTAATTCGCACTATAGCTCCAGACGTGTTATAACTTCATGATATACTTGGCAATGACTTCTAATACGTGAAATGGGTTTCTAGGGACTCCTTTTGGCCTCTTTGACAGGATTTATAAAATCTTAAATGTCATGGGAGATAAAATGATTTTACTCAAAGAAATTTGTGTGTGAATTTCAACTCTGTTTTATGAGGCTGAAGCGGTCATTTTGAGTTGCTTTGAGAACGGAATCTAAGTAGCCTGTCCTTCCTTCTTTTGTGCACTCCCCGGCAGAGAGCATTCACTACAGACTGCCCATCCGGGGCCCCAGGACATCTGTCTTCCAGGGACTGCTGTCAGATGCCTACGAAACTTTGCAGGCTATGCAATCTTCTTCTTTGCCCAAAAAGGAACCAAGGGGGAAGAGCACGAGGCAGTGAGGAGTCGGAGCTCATCACCTCCAGACTCCTAGAGAGAAAAAACAGTCCACCAAGCCCCTCCCTGACTTCATTTTGCCTTCCCAGGAGTTGCTGGTATTCTAGTTGTTGCCAGCACCGTCTCCCCCACATCTCCTAAAGATGAATGGGCTTAATTTATATAATGATAATGATTTACTGAATAAAATAGAACATGCAAAATGTCTCTCGTTTTATTTTGTTAAGGGCTCTTGTCTACGTTAAAATAGACAACATCCTCCCCCCTCAAAAGAAAGAAAAGAAACACAAGAAGAAGGCTGAGGGTGGTGGTTCATGCCTGTAATGTTAGCACTCTGGGAGGCCAAGGTGGGAGGATTGCTTGAACTCAGGAGTTTGAGATCATCCTGAGCGAGAGCAAAACCCCATCTCTACTAAAGATAGGAAAATAAGTCAGGCATTGCAGCAGGTGCCTATAGTCCCAGATACCTGGGAGGCTGAGGCAGGAGGATCACTTGTACTCAGGAGTTCAAAGTTATTGTGAGCTAGGCTCACACTATGGTACTCTAGCCTGGATGACAGGGTAAGAGACTCTGTCTCAAAAAAAAAAAAGAAAAAAGAAACAAAAAAGGAAAAGGAAAAACAAGTAAAAGAGAAAGGAAAGAAAGAAAAAGAAAAGAAAAAATAGGGACCGCTTCTTGGCCTTTTGGCTAAGATCAAGTGTAAAAAAAATAGGACAACATCTTTCTATTTCTAAGACACAAATTTTCTGGGAAGGTTTTCTTAGCTCTTCCTTCAGGGCAGGAGCCGGAGATGGCTCTAGATCTTTCTTGAAGTCAGCCTATCTCAGAACAAAGGAGAGAAAGAACAGTCACCCTTCTGTTCTTATCTCTGTCAGTTAACTCTGGTAGATGGCAGTGGATATTGTGATGCAAAGACAGGAAACTGGCAAGTGATCAGTTGCTGCAACCCGCAAACGCAGGACCTGTCTGCGCCTTGCCCTCTTCACCTCACCTGCTATAGTGTCTTGCACGTATCAGATGTTCCGCTAAACCTTGCTCGGTCACCTCCATGCCAAGCGCTTGTGTTTAGTAGTTTGGTTACTTGAGTTTGAAGATGTAGGCCTCTCACTCCGTCCTGGTCCATGTGCCTGCAGTGCGAGGGAGACAAAAAAACAAACAAAAACCCCAAAATCTTTAGGCTGTCAATACAGTGAAACTTCCCTAGTTGACCACCTCCCTACAGTGACCAACTAACATGCATGACAAGTGCAAATCCGTAGGATAGGCCTAGTTCCGTATGTTGACCACCTCCGTAATTCACCAGTTTGTGACAATCCCTTGGGTGGTCAATTTACAGAGGTAAATATTTATGGGTGTATATGTTCCATGCTCAGCTTCAAAAAGGTTTACATAAAAAGGGGCCCCTTCTTCTGTTTGAGTTAGTGTTTGGGAAAAACAAAAACAAAACAAAACAAAAAACGGCCCCTTTTATTCCTTAGGAGACAGGGGCCTTGTGGTGTCTCAGGATCCTGCTGAGTGGACACTGGACCAACACAGAAGAACCAAACTCTGTGCCAAACGTATTGAAGAATGGACTTCAATAATCTCTCCCACAAATGGTCTGGTGCCTAAATTGACCTCAGTTCTTATGGAAAAACAAACAAACCCAAACAAACAGACCAACTGAAAAAAATAGAAAAACTTGCTTAGTCGCCCTGTCTTCCTGGTAGGCTATGATTCTTGGTTTCAGTCATGCCCACGAAGTCTGATCCCATTTCAGATAATTTTCAAAGGACAGTCATGTCACAGACAACAGTTTCTCCTTCTCCTCCTTCTTGTTTTTCTCTTTCTTCTCCTTCTTCTCCTCCTCTTTCTTCTTCCAAATTAACATATCCAGTAAAAGGATTGAGGTACCTATACCCATTCATGGGGCAGGGGGATATATGTTTCATACACAATTATTTGGAGCTTTTCACGTAATCTGAATATTATGTGGCTAGTGAAATAAAAATCCTTCCTAAATCTCATCAAGATGGCTTCATGTGGAGTACTAGGACATTTCCAAAACCGCATCTAAAAATAATACTAATAATAACAACAACATCGTCCTGGGGTTTACTGATATGATGACAGAAAATGATGGTCTGTATCAGTGGTTCTCAAACATTTTGGCCTTAGGAACATTTTACAGTCTTAAATATCAAGAACCTTACAGGAAGTTTTTTGTAAAAAAGGTTATATCTGTTGATACTTATCATTCAGAAATTAAAATGGAGAAACTTTTAAAACGCTTCCATTATCACATGTCGTGTAGCCTCTGGAAAACTCTACCATACTTGGGAGAGAAGAAGAAGAAGGTATTATGTATCTATAAAATAAATAAAATGTTTAAAAAGAATAAGAAAGGCAAATAACATCGTAGTCTTTGTAAGACTAAGTAATCGTGACCCACAGACACCCCATAAGGGTTTCAGAGACTCCAGGGGTCTCTAACCTTACTCTGAGAATTTCTGACCTATACGATACACCCGTTTGGTTAGTAGGAACTCACTTCCCAAAGCCTCACATCTAAGCTTGGATGTAGTGTGGCCTCAGCACACCACAATAGCCAGGCCTCATCTGCAGCTTTGTGGAATAGTTAGAGAGCTGGGGAATTTCCTTTCACTTTACTACTGTAACTGAATCCTGGGGAGTAATGGCACTCTAACATACCTCTCCCCATGACCAGCCCAGTGCTATCATTTCCTTTAAAGTTGCAAAGAGATTTGTATGCATGCTGCCTATTTTTTTTTTTTTCATTACCAGGAGTAAAGTTTAGCACAAATCATCTTATTTCAAACTCTGTTTCGATTTGTATTCTGGGGGTCAGATGGCTGTGTTATCCCTCTCAGCCCAGCTGAATCCCTGGAGGTAATAAGCTGGACTTGTCACTTCTTTTTGCCCACTGCATATCTTTTAGCATCATTCAAAAATCTCTCATGAAGGGGCCAGAGCACATTCTTTATGTACGAAAGTCTTCGCATAATGTTACTCCTGTATAGTGAGATTAATTTTGTAAAGTGAATAATCTTGAGTAGATTCTGTTTCACATCAAAAGACAGATTTGCTATTTTTTAAAAAATAACCTTTTATATCACAAGTCCAATGACCCCAATAACATAAGGCCATAGACGTGAGTCAGAAATACTTCTACTATTTCATCTTCCTTCACTCTAACAGGGAACTTAAAAACCAACCAATCTGTACAACTCCTTTTTTGCCAGGAACGGAAAGAAGTGCTGTCTATAGGGAAAGCTATGTTGTATCTTTCTTTCTTTTTTTTTTTTGTTTCAGCCAAGTATTTAATGCAAGGCCATTGTCACATCCAGTTTCCAGTTTAACTTTGGGGGATCCTACAGTCTCCACTGCCACGTGCTCTGCTCAGGGTCGCTATTATTTTCCCTTGATCTGTCAGGGCCTGTTGCATCCTGGGCCTAAGGAATATCACACCTGGGGGTACCCATCCTCCTGAATAGATCTATGAACCATATAACTCCAAGCAGCCCAGCTGTAACCAGTTTGGTAGAACTGCCTTGTCTCCTAAAGAAAGCCCTGTTTAGAACGTCTTGAGTGTAGTTACTCAGGGTGGGGAGGTCTCAGCAGTGAGGAGGGAATTACCCAACAGAGTATAGAAAATTTCCAAGGGGAGGAAAAATCCTGGGCCTTGTTTTTATTATGAGCTGAATACCTATAAACTAAAACTATAAACCTATAAAGGAGGTTGAAGATTAAATTAGGAAATTTAGAAATGGATACATTTTAACAACTAGGAAAAACTAGATGTTGAACCCTCTTTCAACCGTGTCATTCTCAAAACCATCTCACTTTAGCACCTCATTAAATACTGTCCGTGCGCCATACATGTAATTCTTGTTTCTCTAGAAAAATGTATAGCGAACCGAGGATAAGAACAATATCTCATGCTGATACCACAACCCTGCAGGAGATCACATGCCTGAGATATATTTAGAGTGAAAAAAGGTCATTTCTAAGCCATAAGGAGAAAAAGAAAAGAAATTAAGATCCCAGCTTTAGAGCTGTGAAGCTACAAAGGTTATAAAGGTTCTGGATATTAGGACCCTGCCTTTAAAGAGCTTATAATTTCGAATGGAGAAGGAGAATCTCTCTCTCTCTCTCTCTCTCTCTCACACACACACACACACACAAAACACATGTACAGGACAGTAGGTGAATAACCATGAGTTACAAACTGAACACCCAGTGATCACAGCAAAAAGGCTCTCCGTATCTCCAACCATCCAGCTCTCTGGACAGGAACAAAGAAGCAATTGTGTGACCCACCCCGGAAAGCTGGTCGGAGGAGAAATGGCCATATCCACCCACACAGGATGCTATCTCTTATCCTTCACATAGTGGTTGGCAAGACATTTAACTTCCTGGCCAGTGAAGTGCAGAATGGTGAAATTAGAAACTGGCAGATACCTTCTCTTTCAAGGAAAATGTGTTCCCAAACCTCTTGGGATTATCCTCAACTCTCCAAGTAGCAGAGATTGTGCTGTGGGATGTCACATAGCCAGAGTCAGGAGACCCTTAACTTCCTAGATTCTCACATTGAGAAATGCATAAGGAGTAAGGTGCACATAAAAACAGATATGGTAATACATAGTATTAATTGGCTCTGAGGACTAACTCTGAATGGCTAGAGGACAGAAATTGCCCAAGAAAGATTGTTTAAAAGTATACCCTTATTTGTTATTTGAATTTTGAATCACATGAATGTTTCAGAGACTCAAAAAAAACTTTTAAAAGTTGCCAGAGGGCTAATCTAGGTGATAAACTATCAATAATTGTTTTCCTGACACAGACAGCATAGTCTGTGAATGCTAAATGGTTTGGGTAAGCATCCAGTACAAAGAATAAGTTTTATCTAAGCGTCCAGTGCAAAGAATACATTTTATCTCTGGCCCCTGAAAATGTTGCCACTGAAACGCTAGCACTGGCAAATAGACACATATTTCATGCTCCTGTAACATTTTAATCTTTTCAAGGCACTTTCACTCCTTTGTCCTCTCTCTTTGTGTCTAATTTACCACTGTTCTTCTACCATTAAACAATGTGGCACACAGCGCCATCCATTTAAAATATGCAGTTTTTTCCCTGGGGCACTGCTGCAAATATAATATCTACACAGTGCACCTGATTCTTTTTTAAGGCCTTAGCTACATGGGACTAGTCCCTCTGGCATAAAATCCTTGATGTATTATATTTGATAGTGTGAGCCGTATTCCCTTTAGTTTTTTAACTTAACATTCCTGATTCTTTGGCCAGTATGGCATGACCCAGTCATCCTTTCTGGACCTATCCCTGTGCCACTCAAAATGTGGTACCTGCCTAGGTTTGGTGGCTCCTGCCTGTAATCCTAGCACTTTGAGAGGCCAAGGCAAGAGGATTACTTGAGGTCTGGTGTTCAAGACAAGCCTGAGTAACATAGCAAGACTTCTATCAAAAAAAAAAAAAAAGTAATAATAATAATAATATCTCTACCCCTCTTCATGTTTATTTCAAATGCTGCTATCAAATAAGGGCTGTTTATTAAATGATTGTTAATCTTCCTTTTTAATTACAATAGTTGTTATACATAACTACCATTTAGAGCTTCTGGTAAGCATGAGATAATACTCTTACCATATTAGGTTGATATAGTCACAGGAATAAACCCAGAATTGTGGTGCTTTATAATTGTGTAACTTTTGTCAAGTCATTGATCTCTATGGGCCTTGGTTTCCCCATGCTCCACAATGAGGACAGAAGTATCCCTCTCAGTAATAAGATTCTGATAAGGGTTGATACAATAAGCCCTCAGTTTCCATTTAGAATCTCTGATCATAGGAGCAAACACACATTTTCATTTGACATTTGGAATTATCATATGCATATTGTGTGCTGATAAAGAGGGTGTTAGATGAACACTAATTACATTCCTTGTGTCATGCTCAATGCTGTGAAAGAGCCGCATTTCATCCTTACAACAACTCTACAAAATCAGTGTCATTATCCCTATAATATGAATGAGAAAATTGGATCTCACAAAGGTTAAAGAACACATCCAAGTGCGCGCTGAGTTGGACGGAACTTAGGTGTTTTCAGGTACAGAGGTGGAGTTGCTGCTGCTATCCTGCTCTGCCTCTCTGATTGTGAGGAATGCCCACTACACGGTCAATACAGAACCTAAGATTTTGTGTCAACCAATCAGTTAGACCTTGTTAGAATTAAGTCTGAAGTAGAAGTTCCCTCCTTTACTGTCTGTAATCCTGTACTGTCTGAGAGATAAACTGGGCTACAAACCAAAGCCAAGCCTTTACTTGTTGGGTTTTCCCAGGGTGGGAAATACCAGATGCTTGCTGCAAGCAAAGGCCTCTGTTCTCCCAGCCTGTTAGGCATTCAGGTTTATTGGAATATGTCATATCTTAGGAATGAAAGGGCAGGGAGGAGCCCAAGGGAGCCAGGTCTTGGTATGATACTTACCACGGGAGGAGAAAGGTGAGGGAGGGGAGGAAGATAAAGTAGGCCTAAGAACATGGCAAAGTCAGTGAACACGCCTTGCACCAGGCAGCCCTGGAGTTTTGGAGGAGGAGCCCAAATAAAATGGAGAAAGATGGTGAGGGTGGGGGGATGGAAGGGTGTGTGTGTGTGTGTGTGTGTGTGTGTGTGTGTGTGACATGGCAGGAGGTACTTGGAAGTGTCAAGGGCAGGAGTTCATCATCTTGGAAGTCTGGTTACTTGGGGAAAAGTCCGGTCACGTAACGAGATTTAAGGGGTTGGAGTCTGTCTGGAGAATGGAGTCTGGCTAGAGCAAACTGGGAAGCCCAGGGATTCTCAGTGGGGCCATATCATGATCTATGGAGAGGGGGGTGACGTTAAGAATTAAACTCAATATTTAAATATTTTCCACATACATACATATATATTTAAAACAGAACATTCGTGTGTTCATAATACAAAATGACAAAGTGAATTCAATCCACGTCTCTCCAGCTGGGAGGATGAGCAGAAGATGCACATCCACTGTCAGTTATCTTTTGCCTGTTAGTGATTTTCAAGGAGGTTGTCAAATTTCTAATTTAAACAAAAGAGGGCGTCACTTTCAATAGTGAGGAACCATTGGCGAGCAGATAGGAAGCAAGAAGTTCTGGGGGCAGACATTGCTGCCTCTGAGGAGCAAGGAGTTCCCCTGGGGCTTTTCTCCATTTGATTCATTTCAATTTAATAAAAACTCACTGCAGGACTACTGAGCCATAGGCACATGCTGGGTGCTCTAGACACACAGTGAATGTAACCATTTTCTTCCTCTGAGAAGTTTGGAAACTAATTGGGTAGTAGAGGTAGGGGAACCAATAACCACAATAAAATATAGGGGTAAATACAGGGCACTAAAGAGGGGTCTGTAGCCTGGGGTGGGGAGGAACAGAAAATTTGTCTTAGAAGACCATAAATGAATTTTAAAGAGTACTTGGTACTGGACCTGGTGCAAAGGGACAGCCTCTGAGGGTGTGATGAACCACAGTGACTATAAGCTTGGACTCTCTACTCATGTTGGCTGAGTTCTAGTCCAGATGGTACAATCTTGGGTGAGTTACTTGCCCCTCTGAGTTCTAGTCCAGATTTAGTACAATCCTGGGTGAGTTACTTGCCCCTCTGGGCCTCAGTTCCTTCACCTCCACCCTCAATATGGTATCATAGGGTTTCTGTGAGAAGTAAATGAAACAATCATGTAAAACTCTCAATACAAATACGTTATTAACTTAAATGTTTTAAAATTAATTTTAAATTCCGTATGACCTGATGAATCTGAAATTGTATCTGGGAGGCCCCTCGTAAGGGCGTTTTCTGTGCTTAGAAATTCCCTTCTCATGCCGGTTAGAAGGCTTGATTTCTTCACTTTGCTGAATATTACACAAGAGCCAATGTGAATGATTTATTAAGGACTGACAAATAACTTAGGAATGTGGCAGTGTTGGGTTTAAAAAGGAGTTCATGGTTAATATAAAGGTATCTCAGCCAGACCCAACCATGGTTTTCATTCATTAAGTCACTCATTCATTGATCCAATGTTTTAGTTCCTAACACATACCAAGTACTACACTTTGTGGTTAGCTTACAAAGATGATTTGTTCACAGTACTGTCCCATAGGAAGTCACAATCTAATAAGAGAGAGAGAGACGGCTGATGCATTACAATATGACAGGTGTGAGAGTAAAGGTATGTGCAGAACGCTTTGAGGGATTTCTCCCAAGTGCTGTAATGACTAACACTGACAGCACATCGGGGAAGGTTTCATTAAGGAGGTAACCTTCTAATTAGGCCTTAAACAAGAGCTTCTCAGGAAGGTGCCAGTGGGATGGAATAATTCCAGGAACAGGAGGTTACTTATTTAGAATCCCAAAGCGTCTATCAAAAATGGTATATTCGGGGCAAAAGGCATAGAAAGGTTATGTGAGATGAAGAGAGGATTAGTTAGAAAAAGTAGGTTAGTACCGATATGACACTATATGGCTGCAGAATACTTATTCTATAGGCTGGAGAGAACTAGAGGCATGACTGGAACTGTATCTAAGGAAGAACGAACACTGGGAGTTGGGTTTAGACAAAAAGAGGCTTTTGCAATAATCCAGGCAAGGCTGGCAATCTTGGTAATTTCCAGGGCATAAACAGTCTGGCCCAGGGGTCCTCAAATTGTCCCTCAGACCATTGGAGGGCTGGACTGTGGGCCCCAGGACAAGTCGGCTGCTATGCAGGACTGGCAGCGGCAGCAAAAACACCCGACGGGCTGGATAAATGTCCTAGGCAGGCCACATGTGGCCCATGGGCCGTTGTTTGAGGACGCCTGGTCTGGCCTTTTGCAGCGAGATCTAGACTGGAGGTTTGTTTCTAGAACTCATCAGCTTAAAGATGATATTTAAGGCTACACACATCAATGAGATGCCTCAGAGAGAGGGTATAGTGTGAGAAGAGAGGGGTGCAAGGGGGCAGGCCTGGGGAACACCAGCACATAAAGGACAATGTAAGAAAGACAAGGCAGCGATTTCAACTAAGAAGAAATCAGAAGGTGTTGTCCCAGAAACCAAGGACTAGAAGAGTTTTAGGAAATGGGAAGTTATCAGTGGTGTCAAGTGCCATAACTTGTGTAGGAATTCCTAATTCCTAAGTCAGACAGGAAAGGAATAAAAAGAAGTCATCGGATCCCGTAATTAACAGATTAAGAGTAACTTTAGTAAAACTATTAGGGGCTCAAGCTGGATTACCGTGAGTTACAGAAAGAAGCTTGGTGCTAAGGAGGAGAGACCAGAACAAAGAAAGAAATCTTTGAAAGGAGAAGAGACAGAGGCTGATTTGAAGCCAGGCCTGTGGGCACCTAAGTACTCTACTGCTTTGTTTCTATGAGTTGTTTATTTAATTTTTAAAAGTTTGTTAAATTTCTTATGGTTTAAGAATCTCCTTGACAGCTTTTAAAAATGTGCATCCATTAGAATGACCTGAGCCCTCTCTGTTCACTCCACACTGGTTCTTCTCCCTGTCCTCAGTGCACCCACACCAGAGGCTGCAGGGACCAGCAGAGGAGAGAAGCGGAGCCTGCTCCCTAGCTGGGCATCCTTCCAGGATTCTCCCTCTGCCTGCTCCAGTCCTCCTCACACATCAGCTTCCCTCCTTCCTGACCCACTTGGCTTCACAACTTGGCTCCCACTTCTAGTATCTCTGGAGCCTCAAACTGTTTACTGTGAGCCTGGTAAAAAGGCCTCCTCAGCCTGCAGACCAGGCTTGAGGTGCTACAGCCACAGCTCCGGCTCTGGCTCTGGACCTGCCACCCATTCACTCACTGCACATACATTTGTTTAATCCCCACTACCATGTTGAGCAACTATTACAGGTGCTAGAAGAAGAAGGAAACCAAAGTCCCTTCCCTTAATTGAATTTACATTGAGTAGGAGAGATAAATAGTAAACAAATGGTGGGCAGGGACCTCAGATGCCCTCCCTGCTGGGGACAGAAAGTGACTCACATATTGAACCTTAGTAGCTGCTCTCCCACTATGGTTTTGGGTTTTGATGTGGCCCCTAAAAGGGGCAAGACTTCACTAGCACTGTAACTTTTCCCCAGGCACTCTAAATGGCCCTGCAAACCAATAATAATTGGCACATCTATCAGCGAAATCAGATTCTTATTCTTTTCTGACTGATGGAAGATTATGACCTAGTCTTGTTTGCTCCCATATCCCTTCTCCCCGCTGTCATTCCACACACTCATCCTGCATTCATTCCCAAAGTGTGATGCTTTTTAGTTAATTACCATATATTACCCAATCCAAGAAGCCATCAATCAAAAGATATACCACTATTTTACATTCAAATAAAGAAAAAATATTCCCAACACAAGAAACTTAGTAAGAGGCCTCTACATAAAGCTAAAACACCAAATGGCTACACATCTTAAAACAAAACTAAATAAGAAATAAATTCATAGCTCAAAGTAGGACAGTAAACAAGAAAAAAAAAATCTTGCATGTCTCAGTCTTGGCACCAGTGGAGTGAGGGAGAAGAACATCTCCCCTGGGAATTTAAACTATAATGTTTAAATTGGATGGTTTGGCTCGGCGCCTGTGGCTCAAGCGGTTAAGGCGCCAGCCACATACACCGAAGGTGGCGGGTTCGAATCCCCAGCCAGGCCCGCCAAACAACAATGATGGCTACAACCAAAAAATAGCCAGGCGTTGTGGCGGGCGCCTGTAGTCCCAGCTACTTGGGAGGCTGAGGCAGGAGACTCGCTTGAGTCCAGGAGTTGGAGGTTGCTATGAGCTGTGATGCCATGGCACTCTACCCAGGGGG
>CAUYQV010039767.1:0-12257 GCA_963574575.1 Galagoides demidoff | reverse complement strand
CTGAGAAAATGACATGAAGGCTGTGTTGATCAGTTTGATGGAAGTATTTCGGATTGCATGCGAAAACCCCACACTGTACCCCAGAAGTGCATTAATGTACATAGTTACCATTCAATAAAATTAAAAAAAAAAAAAGAAAATCACAAAGAGAAATTATATTTATTAGCCATTACATGGAAGTGGATAATCATAAGGGTCTTTATCCCATTGTCATCACCTTGAATAGGCTGAAGAAAAGGAAGAGGAAGGTTTGGTCTTGATGTCTCACAGGTGACAGGTGGAGTAGGTGGAAGGACAGACAGGAGAGATAGGCATATTCAGTATGACTTTTATTAGAACAATTTTACATATAAGTGGATCCTCAAAGTTCAAACCTGTGTTGTTCAAAGGTCAAATGGAATTTATATTCTCTCACAAATTATACAGTGAGTCTTGTGACTGATTTTCCAGGATTGTCCATTCCAAAATGTTCTGTATATTTTGAAAATAACCTTTTAAAAACATATTTTTAAAAAATATTTAAAATTTGAAATTGTTATAGATTTATAGGAAGCTATAAAATACAGTACAGAGAGTACTTTCATAAATTCCAGTTTATTGTAGTGCATATTTTTTTAATTCAATGCTGGATTCATTTTGCTAATATTTTGTTGAGGATCTTTACATTTATATTTATGAAAAATATTGTTTTGTTTTGTTTTTTATAGAGACAGAGTCTCACTCTGTCGCCCTTGGTAGAGTGCCATGGCGTTACAGATCACAGTAATCTCCAACTCCTGGGCTTAGGCGATTCTCTTGCCTCAGCCTCCCTAGTAGCTGGGATTACAAACACCTACCACAATGCCCAGCTATTTTTATTTTGTTGTTGTTGTTGTTGCAGTTCAGCCAGGCCTGCATTTGAACCTGCCACCCTCAGTATATGGGGCTAGAGCCCTAATCACTGAGCCACAGGAGCCACCTTATTCTATTTTTTTTTATATGTCTTTTTCTGGTTTTGATATCAGAGTAATACTGGCCTACAAAATTAGTTGGGAAATGTTCTTATTTCTGAAAGAGACTTTATAAAAATGAATGACACTTACTCTTTGAAAGTCTGGTAGTTTTTCTGGTAAAAGCACCTGGTCCTAAAGATTTCTTTTTTTTTGAGACGGAGCCTCAAGCTATCCCCCTGGGTAGAGTGCCATGGCATCACAGCTCATAGCAACCTCCAACGCCTGGGCTCAAGCGAGTCTCCTGCCTCCGCCTCTCAAGTAGCTGGGACCACAGGCGCCCGCCACAACGCCCGGCCATTTTTTGGTTGCAGCCATCATTGTTGTTTGGCGGGCCCGGGCTGGGTACTCCAACCCACCACCTTAGGTGTATGTGACTGGCACCTTAGCCAATTGAGCCACAGGCGCCGAGCCTATTTTTTTTACATCTCTTAAAGACAGTTTAAATTTTTTCCTTCATACTGATGATTGGGGTGACTCAAATTAATTTGCTAATATTATGCTAATCTTACAATCCTTTGATAACTCAATAGGTCATGATCTATTACAATTATGATTTATTTTGGGTTTTTTTTTTTTTTTTTTTTTGGAGACAGAGTCTCACTCTGTTGCCCTGGGTAGAATGCTGTGGTCATAGCTCACAGCAACCTCAAACTCATGGGCTCAAGTGATCCTCTTGCCTCAGCCTCCTGAGTAGCTGGGACTATAGGCACTCACTACAACACCCAGCTAATTCTTTTTCTATTTGTAGTAGAGACAGAGTCTTGCTCTAGCTCAGACTGGTCTCAAACTCTTGAGCCCAGGAGATCCACCCACCTCAGCCTCTCACAGTGCAAGGGTTACAGGCGTGAGTCACCACGCCCAGCCAGTATTTTGTATTTTAAATGCTATTTTACATAGCACTTAAATATTTAATAATTTTTTTGTATATTAAATATTTTTTATCAAGTAAATATAAATATGTTTTTACTTTATAGTGGAATATAGTTGCATCTATATTTATGAGCAAAATTAGACTGTCATTTTCCGTATGTCCCTTTCAAATTTGGTAGATGAATGAATACAGAAAATGTGAAGAAAAATATGAAACCAATAGATAGATAATTACACACCCACAGGAGAGAAAAACACAATTAAATTCAAGTGGTGGGGGGAGGAGGGAAAGGAGATTGGTGTATCCTCAGCTAACGGGCACAATGTAAGGGTGTACAGCACATCCTCCCCCCGGGCAAAGGGCTCAGCTATAACTTGAACTTCACCTAACAAACACAAACAATGTAACCTATTTATTTCTACCCTTATACTAATCTGAAATAAATAAAAAAGGTAAAGAAAATGTGGTGTACACATATATACAATAGACTACTACTCAGCTTCAAAACAGAAAGAGATCTTGCCATCAAACCTTGCAACAACAGGGATGAGCCTTGAAGACGTTATAAGCCAGATATGGAAGGAAAAGTACTGCGTGATTCCACTTACGTGAGGTCTCTAGAATATCAGACTCAGAAACAGGGTTGAACAGGCTGCCGGGGGCTGGGCGGGGGCAGAGGGTGGGTGGGAATGGTGAGCTGCTATTATTCAATGGGTATAGAGTTTCGGTTCTAAAGATGAGTACGTTCTGGAGATCTGCAGTACGGCATCGTACAGCATTGCGTCCATAGTTAGCCACACTGCACCGTTCGCTTAGAACCTCGTAAAGAAGAAGTAGCTCATGGGAAGTGCTCCAACTGCCATTCAAAAAAGTCACACACCGTGGCTCGGCGCCCATACTCAGTCAGTAGGGCACCAACCCATACACTGAGGCTGGCAGGTCCGAGCCCAGTCCTGCAATGACAACTGCAACCAAAAAATAGCCGGGCGTTGTGGCGGGTGCCTGTAGTCCCAGCTACTTGGGAGGTTGAGGCAAGAGAATTACTTAAGCCCAAGAGTTTTAGATTGCTGTGAGCTGTGACATCACAGCACTCTACCAAGAGTGATATAGTGAGACTCTGTCTCAAAAAAAAAAATCTAAAAGTCATACTTCCCTCCTAAAAGATGTTAGAATGATGTCCTCCCCCCTTTTTTTTTCTGTTTACGATTAGGTATAAGATTTACATTGCTTCATTCATTCTCTTATTTTTATCAGTCATGTTAAGGAATTCATCCTCAATAAAGTCCACACATTTTATTTATTTATTTATTTTGCTGTTTTCTTTCTTTTTTCTTTTTTTTGGCCAGGGCTGAGTTTGAACCTGCCACCTCTGGCATATGGGGTTGGCACCCCACTCCTCTGAGTCACAGGTGCTGCCCAAGTCCACACATTTTTAACTGCACAAATTGGTCCCTTCTGAGGGGGCCTGTCCTCCCACCCTGTGAGAGCCCCCAGCCCAGCCCAGGCCGCCAAACCCCGATTTCTACCTTGCGCGACCTGGAGCAAAGAAGCCAACTGAATCCACGTGGAGGACAGAACTGTGGGACAATGTCTTGGTTTTGTTAGAGGCGACAGAATTTGTGGGGATTTGTTACAGCAGCCACAGAAAGCACAGGCAGCAGCGAACCTGGAGACGGTAACTCCCGGCTCTGCTCGAGTCACTTGGCACGGGGGAATGAAGGTTTCCTTGTCTTATCCCTGAGTTTTACGGAGGTGATTTGATTCCAAATATCTGAAGGAAGATATTCCACTTAAAGTGAAGCATTTCCTCTTTGGTTTTCTTTGTAAACGTATTAAATGCATCTTATCCGAAAGGACTAATTACAGTTCTTCTGTGTAACTGGTGAATATCCATATTTTATATACATGCATTGAGATTAGTTGCATTTAATTATTTCATTTATGTAACAAATACCATGCGAATACTCACCATGGGCTGGGTACTGTCTGGTTGTTGGAGATACAATAATAAACAAGATATGGCGGCGGCGGGGGCGGGCAATCCATGTTTGCACGGACCTTATATTCCACAGAGGTGAATCCATCTGGGAAGAGGGCTAAGGAGGTTCAGGGAGAGGGTGTGAAAGGCCCAGCGTGTCCCTGTGGAGGGGACAGAGGGGCTGCCTTTCAAAGTGCAGTGATCAGAAAAAGCATCTCTGAGAACTGATGTTGGGGCTGAGACGGGAGGGAGGTCTTGTGTAAACATCATGGATGGATCTGGCGGGCATCCAGGGAGCACATGTGTGACAGGAGCCTCGTGGGGAAGATAGGTCAGGGGTAACTCTAGGGAGCAGGGGCTGGGCAGCTCCTACAGGGAGGAGGGAGCCCTGGGGTGGGGCAGAGGAGGGAGTGGTAAGTCTGACTCTTGTTTTAATGGGATTAACCATTAACCATATGGGGCTGCTGCCCTACTCCTTTGAGCCACAGGCGCCACCCATTTTAATGGGATCCTTCTGGCTACTGTGCTGAGGACAGGCTGCAGTGGGCCAAGGGTGGGAGGAAGGATGTCTCCTCACCAGTCAGAAGTCCTCCCACCACCATCCTGGACTGATCGAAATGCCCTTCTCACCGCACACTTCTGGGCTTGCATATAAACACGTGCATAAGATCTGCGGACGAGGGCTTGAGAACACAGGGCGCTCACACTGCTTTCTTCTCCCAGGCAGGCTGCCGTGCTCCGCTCTGAACCTGCACTCACACGTGCAATGGCTGCATCTGTTCCTCTTCACAAACTAAGCGCTTTACTCTCCGTATTCTTCCTTGATTGTCACCACTGAGGCGTCAGAAGACAAAGTGCAAGCCGCTGTGCACCCCCGACGCCGTGGACGTGCCATTCTCTCGCAGGCTGGGCCCCGCTGTCTGGGGTCAGTGCGTGAGATTTGTAGAGGGCCTTCTGCCCCTCGCTGCTAGGTGCCCCAAGGACCTGGAAAGAGGCCTTCCAACGTTCAAAGAGCCCTCTCTTGAGAAAATGGAATTTCTGTAAAACTTGCCCTGCATCTCTCGGTTTCAGATGTTACAAAATTCAAAGGATTTTGTTTTCAGGTCTGTTTTGCATTTCCTTCTGATTCACCGTGAAATTCAGATGTGTGCTCACATCATCAACTTCATCCATGCTCTTTCACTATTTATGAAAGGATGGATTCCAGCCGTCTCTATTAAAAACAGAAAAACTACCCAGTCTTTGTGGCAGGTGCCTGTAGTCCCAGCTGCTTGGGAGGCTGAGGCAGGAGGATCCCTTGAGCCCGGGGAATTTGAGGTTGCTGTGAGCTAGGACGCCGGGGCACTCTGCCCAGGGCAACAAAGTGAGGCTCTGTCTCTAGAAAAAAAAAAAGAAAAGAAAAACAAGAATTAATTTCAGAGAGACAGCTAACTCAGCTGTGCACAGTGGACACAGAGGCAATGGTTAGGATAACTATGAAGGTAAAATGTGATAGAGGAAGAGAGAGTTGAACAGACCAACAGGATTTAAGATGAGACCTGGACGGGATTCTTAGGACATCTCGGGGATGAGGAGGACCACGTAGAGAGACGCTGTCCTCAGGTTTCCCAGAATTCGAATTAAACGTGAAGAGAGAGGTTGCTGGGAGCCACGCTGGACACGTGAAAACATCCGTGGCACTAAAGCCTTCAGCCACAGTTCCACGTGCCCTTGTGCCACCGTCGCCAACAACTTTTTAAAAGTGCAACACTTACCAGTGTCCTTCTCAACCTGAGTTTTTATGCCGAAGACAGAGAGGGGCTCCCCACAGGCCCCCTTTCTGACCGACACTTTTTCTATCTTCTAGTGGAAATTATAACCACAGGTTACCGTGTTTTCTTTCCTGTTTTGAAAACCACATGTGTTTGAGTGAAAACATGAAGGTGAATAATGAAATGGAAGCTTCAAAATACCAAGCACCTGTCCCTGTGTCCCTGGCGGTGTCTCGGGCCGATTCCGTGGCAACACGTTCCAGTCAGTGGGAGACGTGGTGTGTAGTCTCTCAACCTCAGCCGAATACAAATCATGTTTCGTCATCCAGAATTTATAAGCAGTACAAATATTTATCCGACTTAGGTTATTTGTACCTTACAGATTTCTCAAATGGTAAGAAACATTATCTGGCTCGTAGTTTCATCCTACAGCTGAGGACACAGAAGCCAGAGGGATGAGGTGATGGCCCAAGTCCACGCAGTGGGTCACTTGTGGAGCCCAGGCACGTGACAGTCACGGATTTGGACTTTGGTGACTCTGAAGTCCACAAGCTTCTACCACCCCACACTGCCTCTCTGCTCAGTGCAGCAGGCAATCTCAGAGAAGGGGAGACGGAGGGCAACACTGAGCCTTTGCTGAGGGATGTCCACATGTTATGGGAACTAGTTCTCACCTCTGAGGTCGGACAGTGGAAGCAGAGACGTATCGTGCATTGTTCAACCCCAGGAGTGCCTGCTCTGTGAGCAGGTGTTTACGTATCAGTGGGAGACTTTGTTACGAGGAGCTGCTGTTATCAAGCATGGGGAGAAGGTGAGCCCAGTTCTGTCACAACAGGAACAATTAAGCTTTGCTCTTTTCTAGAAGCACAGCTGGAAACCTTCCTCCACTTTTGACTCCTCAACCCCAGCAGAAATATCCAGAGAACAGACGGGGTCTCAGCACTCATGGGGAGCTGTGATTAGGCTGGAGGTGCAGTCCAGTGAAGAAATCAGCCAAGAGTCCAAGTCCCTGCCAGCCTGGCACATGAGCCCCCTCCATCACCTCTCTCTCCCACTGCAGCCTGCTCTGCTCCGGCACCCTGGCTTTTGGGGGTATGGGACCCTGCAGGGGGCTCCTCCTTGAAAGAATCCTGTTCCAGCACCTGGTCATGGATTCGGCAGTTTGGAAACTCAGTTTCGGCTGGGGGTGGTGGTGCACACCCGTGTCCCAGCAACTCAGGAAGCCGAGGCAGAGGGATCACTAGAGCCCAGGAGTTTGAATCTAGCATGGGCAACATAGCAAGACCCCATCTTTACAAAAAAGAGGAAAGAAAGAAGGATGGAAGGGAGGGAAAGAGACAGAGAGAAAGAAGGGAAGGGAAATAGAAAGAATCAAAAGGAGGCAAAGGAAGGAAGGAAGGAAAAGAGGGAAATGGGAGGATGGGAGAGAGAGAGAATAAACACCCGAGTTGTGTCTGGTAATCAGTGCAAGATGAAAGAGACAGACAAGAGACCCTTGTGCCTCCGTCACCAAGTGCCTGCCTCCTAAGGTCACTGGTGCTGTTCCAATCACTCAGGAAAGAAACCACCACAGATGGAGATGGCTCCTGGGGAGCAAAGACAGATGTGACAGAACAGTCATAAAGCAAAGTGGGCATTTCCCAGGGCATATTTAACCCAAGCGAACAGCAGCTCATCCTTCCGCAGTTTAGGGACATGTTCAGCTCCTTCAGTAAAGAAGAACGATGAAATACAATTGAACAATTCGGAAGGCAAGCCGATGAATTCTTACCATCCAATCCTCTTTTTAAATTTCTTTATCACTTCTCGGGACCTCTATCAATAAATCCTTATCATTATTTCAAATTAAAAATTTCCAAATGAGACCAAAAATCACACTACCATAAAGATAGTTGTATCAGAATGTTCATTGCAGCCCAATACATTGGGTACTTTTTCTTACATTCTCGAGATACTATGCTAAGAAGAATATTTTCCAGCTCCATCCATGTAAACATGAAGGAGGTAAAGTCTCCATCTTTCTTTCTTGAAAGAGGGAAGAACAGGTAAGGCACATCTCTGAGTAGTCGTCTAGCTTTTAATGGTTGCCCTAGTGTTTGACTCTCTTTTGAAGGGATTTACAAAGCAATGTCTTTCTATCTATTTTATTCTCTGCAATTAAACTGTAAACTTCTTGCAGGCAAGGATTGACCAGGATTGAACTTTTTGCCCAGTGGTCAGTAATAGGAGTTTGTAGCTGATTGATTAGCATCATACAGTGCTAATGACTCTAGGACACTTAATGAATTACTGGCTCCTGGGGCTTTGTAAAGCCCAGATTCCAGGAGCGCTATCTTATTATTAAACACAAAGGATGTTTCCCTTAAAGTGCAAAGTTAGAAATGTAGCAAGGGATTAGGAAAAGGGACAGGAATTCTTTCCCATGTTAAGCATACCTTCTGCCTGTCATCAAAGCCCTGAATGATAAAACTTGGTGTCGCTGTCAATGACTATAAATACGCAAACTTGGGGTCTCTGTCCATGATCATAATAGTGCATCATCACTTCAGTGATGGATTTGCCAAGCCTATTGGCACATGAGAAAGCAATGTTCATGCCTCTATTCCCTATGATAGTTCACTTTCTCGAAGAACAGAACTTTCTCACTGACTACAATTGGAGAGGCAGGCACTGAGTAATTAGGAATTCCTTTGCATTACCTATAGCTAACAGGAAAGGTCTCAGTAATGACAAGGCTCTGCTCCATTCCCTACTAAAATTAGTTTTCTTCTTACTGGGTCTCTATTATTTGAGAGGTGATGCATGCATTTTAGAGAGGATCTAAGAGCTCCCATGATCTAGTCACATCTCTTTGACATCCTTTTCTTTCTCATCTACATCCTACCTGCAAGAAAACAGTCATTTTTTAAACAGATCTCTTTGCAACTTGTTAGAGGACAAAACCAAAACATTGCCAAGGCATAGAGGGCAAATGTATCAACTGAAGGGTAGGTGCAGGATTTTTGTGAAAATGTACGTATTTCACTTTGGTTCTAGACATGAAATAACTTTTCTTGGGGCAATATTCTGTGTGGGATGAGAAGCTGCTTCACACACTGTCCCTTCCAAGGCTTGTTTCATAAGCATTTCTTGAGAACTTTTCATTGGTTTATGGATGAGTGAATGCCTGCATGCCTTTCTTCGCCCACTGCCATGGGTTCTCTGGAAGTGCTAATCACTGCTCCTGTGAATGACCGCAACAGCTATTCAACTGAAGTTCCTTCCTTTAATCCAGGGGTATTTGCACGGATTTGTTAGAACATGCTTCAAAAGGATTTTAGAAAAAATTTTTTACTCGCTCACAAATTTCCACTCTGACATCTAAACATTTTCATCTTAAGTTTGTATAGTGAACAAATCGTGTTTAATATCTAACTTTATAAAATTGACATTAAAAAATTGTTATATCACTCTAAAAAATTCTAATGGAATTTAAGTTCCAGAATGATCTGGTATGTTCAATTACAAAAATGAACAGCTTTATTGACATATAATTCACTTACAATATTAAGGACCCATTTAAAATATCCAATTCCACAGACACTTTAAATAGTTTTAAGTATATTCATAGGATTGTGCAGTGTCTTCCACAAGCTAAATTGACACATTGTTTATCAACCCCTAAGGAAACCTTGCATCATTAACATTTCTCCTTCCCTCTGTAATCCTCTCTTCCTTCAGGCTTAGGCAGCCACTAACTTACTCATTCTAAGTAAATTTGCCCATTTTGGATATTTTATATACATAATCTTTTACATGTATATGTGGTTTCTTTCACGTAGCATGTTTTCAAAGTTCATCTGTGTTACAACTTGTATCAATTCTTCATTACTTTTTATTGCTAGGTAATATTCCATTGCATGAATATACCACATTATATTTATCCATTCATCAATCGATGGGCATTTCAGTTGTTTCTACTTTTTGACTAGTATTAATAATGCTACTATGAATATTCATGTACAATTTTCTTTCTCTTTTTTTTTTTTGAGACAGAGTCTCACTATGTGACCATCAGTAGAGTACAGTGGCATCGTAGCTCTTGAGTTGGCAATCTCAAACTCTTGGGCTTAAGCAATTCTCTTGCCTCAGCCTCCCAAGTAGCTGGGACTACAAGTGCCCACCACAATGCCCGGCTATTTTGTTGTTGTTGTTGCAGTTGTCATTGTTGTTTAGCAGGCCAGAGCCAAGTTTGAACTCGCCAGCCCCAGTGTATGTGGCTGGCACTCTGGCCACTGAGCAACAGGTGCTGAGCCAGGATTGCATTCTTTTGTTAAGTTTTTATTCTGAGTATTTTATTTCTTGATACTATTATAATTTTTTCCCTTAATTTCATTTTTGACTTTTCATCCCTGGAGTATAGAAATACAAATCTAATTTTTTTCAGTACTGTCTATAATTTCCCCATATTCTCCCTCCTCTGTGAAAAATTTCTGCATCACTTTTTACTTTTCTACTCCCTTTCAGACTGTTTTAGGCCCCTCTAATTTAGTTAATGTAATCTATTGATTATACCACTGTCTTCCCTTCCAAACTATAAACTTGTGACCCTGGATTATATCATCTCTCCATTTCTTGTAACAGCCCTTAATATAAAACATAATGCACAGACAGGTTCAAAATCTATTGTAAAATTAATTTGTGTAATTACATTTATCAGGAGTAGTCATCATGGTTCAAGTGGGTTCCACTATCTCCTAATCTCCAGAATGGTTTGAATCTTGAGGGTCACAAATAGCGTCTCAGAGAAAAATATCCCCATTCACATAATAACTAGAAACTATTTTTTTATATGAAAACAATATAACAGAATATTTGGACTATTAAAAAACATTTTTTTGCATTCTAACAAACTGAAATAAACATGTTTCTTTCTAGCCATTTTCCACACATTTATATCAATGAAATCATAGTACACACACAGTATGAAAGCCTGCTTTTTTCAGTTAATATTTTATTATGAGAATGTTTATATTGTTTCTTAAATATCATTTACAGCTAGAAAATTTCCCACTGAGGATGCCATCTAATCTGATTAACCATTTCTCTGCTGTCAAATATATAAAACCTCTCCTTATTTTGAATTTTTATAAAGAGAGATATGGTGAACATCTGTGTGCATGTCAATTCTTGCTTTAATTTGGATTATTATTTCATACTAGATTGATATCTTGAATTAGTAGAAATAACTAGAGTCAAAGGATATGATTTATTTTATTTTTCTTAGTTAAAAACAGAGTACTTAAGAAAAGTTTCAGATGGTAGAGAAATATGGCTAAAGGGAAAGTTTCAGAAACTCTTCACTTATTAGTTGGAAAACTGAGGGCCAGAGAAACAAATGGGTTTGCTTAGTGTTATCTATCAGATTATATATAGATTAAGATTGAGATTATACTACATAATAAAGTGGCAAAACTAGGATCCCAACAAATCTGAGCATATCCACAATGGATATTAAAAAAATTCCTTCCAATTTCTTTATAATGTAAATACTGAATTGAACAGCTACTCAAAACATTTTGACTCTTGTATGTCATTTTTATAGTAAGTATATTTTGGAAAAGTATTTTACTTTGTATATTTTAGCAAATTGGGGTTGGATGATAGAAAAGTATATAATAATTTAAGAAAAGTCATAAGTTGTAAAAGTGGTTATATTCTGAATAGAAAAGGATATGAGATACTGCTATATTGTATCTTATTGATGTTATATCATATTCTTTTAAAGATATTTTTGGTCAAAATTTAGCCTATCACTTCTCACATAAATCTTATGTCCTTAGTGATGGAAGGTGCCAGAAAGTTTTCTTTGTATGTCATTGTACAATATACTTGTTCTATATACCAATTTTTATCATTATAATATACCTATGTATGCATAATCTTATTGTACAATATACTTGTACTATATACCGAATTTTATCATTTATAATATACCTACCTATGCATAATCTTTTAAATACTAAACTGGAGCTAGAGAGTGGACAACTACATATCAGCTTCATGACAAGTGTGCCCATTGACCAGAGTACCACATACTTTAGGATGAATAACTATGTCACAAGAATAAATCAAATTGAAGCAGTGGGTCAAGGATTCCCTTGGCAGGTTGGATAGCTGTGATGTGGAAAATTGGGAGGAAAGTTATCTTGTAAATCATTTTAAAAAATGATATAAATTGGCCTGGGTGAACATTTTATGAGGACACCCCGGGCAATTGAAGCAACGTCAAAAATACACAATTGGGACTTGATTAAACTAAAGAGCTTCTGCACAGCCAAGAACACAGTAAGTAAAGCAAGCAGACAGCCATCAGAATGGGAGAAGATTTTCGCAGGTTATATTTCTGACAAAGGTTTAATAACCAGAATCCATAGAGAACTTAAACGTATTAGCAAGAAGAAAATGAGTGATCCCATCTCAGGGTGGGCAAGGGACTTGAAAAGAAATTCCTCTGAAGAAGATCGGCGCATGGCCTACAGATATATGAAAAAATGCTCACCATCCTTAATCATCAGAGAAATGCAAATCAAAACTACTTTGAGATATCATCTAACTCCAGTGAGATTAGCCCATATCACAAAATCCCCAAATCAGAGATGCTGGTGTGGATGTGGAGAAAAGGG
>CAUYQV010039766.1:0-16908 GCA_963574575.1 Galagoides demidoff | reverse complement strand
ACAATTATGAGAAAGACATGATGGCTATGTTAGCCAGTTGGATGAGAGTTTTCCAAACTGCATATAGAAGCAACACACTGTATCCTATGAGAGAATTAATGTACACAATTATGATCTAATAAAAAACAAATTAAAAAAAAGAAAAAAATAGTAATGAATCTTCAAAAGTATGGAGAGGTGGGAGAGTGGGGACATATATAATTTTAAAGTAAGGAACAATGACAAAGACGACCTCAACCTGATGATGTAGAATAACATCCCAGGAAAAAAATCATCTTAATTGTGTGTGTCTGTGATATGACGTGCTGAGAATGGGGCCCAAATCCCCACGACCCCAACTTAATCATAAGAGCAAACAAATCTCCAAATATCTGACAAATCCAAAGTGAGAGATTTCTTTAAAATATATGAAAATCATAAAAAATCAGAAAATTCTGAGGCACTGTCACAGAGCAGAGGAAGCTAAACAAACATGACAAGTAGGTATAAACCAATATCCTGGAAGGGGTCCTGGAACAGGAATAAGGAAGAAACTAGTAAAATTCAAGGAAAGTGTGGAATTTAGTTTGACACAATGTTAACAATCTTGCTTTCTTAGTTGTGACAAATGCACCGTGACAAGGTAAGATGTTCACTGGGTGAAACGTATTCAGACACCTTATTTACTGGCTTTGCAAATTTTCTGGAAATATAAAATTATTCCATTTTTAAGATGATTTGAATAATTTTATTTAAAAAAAATAGGTGTCACAATGTAATAGGGAAAGCAGGCAAAACAGACTCACACCTATACATGAAAAATTGTGTATTGATTAGGAAGAGGACTTCCACTTGGATTTTATGCTATGAAATATTTTGTACAGTGAATTTACACCTCGTGAGTTAAGGTATAATCATATAGTAAGGGGAACAGTTTCCTCAAAATGTCTCTTGACAAACTACCCAGGAAACATGTGACATTTTGTCTTGGGTTTACAGCATCATGGACAATTCTGGTAAATCCTTCACAGACAGTGTTTCTCCATCAATCCTTGCCCAAGAAGTATAATCAGATAATTTTCCAGTGTGACAGAGAAAGTTTCCGACTCCCAGCTCCTTCCACAATGTTATTCTTTTCCCTGTAAATGATCTAAAAATTCTTAGCAGAAATTTTACCCTTTCCAAAGGCATCAAAAAAAAATTGATTACTTAAGATTCTTTCTTTTTTTATTCTGAAGGTACATTGTCCTCATTTGTTCAAACACATATATTGGCTTGTGATTATCTTTCAAAATCTTTCTAGAGCAATTTTTGTGAAGTTGCTGGTAAGTCAAAAATTCATGTTATTTCCAAATACATGTTCCATCATGGCAACAGTGCAGTGCTGACGGCCTGAAATATCAACAGAGCGTCTAGGAAGGACCTGGCTAATGACCACACAGAACATCAATGATTTTAGAGTTCCATTGTGGTGATTTTAATCTTGAAAATGAGCCATATAGGTGACTGGAGACCAAGGTGGATTACGAGGAGGTGAAATGTGTAGGGACCGTGATTCCATCTTAACCTACACATGGATTAGTAGTGAGGTGTGGCATTGCTATTCCAACAATATTGGACCATTTGAAACAAATCAGCAAAATAAAGAAGTGAGATAAATTGGTTTTTCGTGAATTAAATGAGCATCAGAAAAGAAATCCTCTCCGAGCTGCCTATACGTGCTGTCGTGAAGGTGAACCATTTCTACACTATGTTGTTAATGTGTGATGAAAATGCATTCTTTGTGACAATTGCAAGCCTTTGGCAGTGTGATTGAATAGACATGACAACATGACATGCCAGACACAGTTCAAAACCAAATATTCATCCCCCAAAAGCTAGTGCTTTCTGTTTGATGGTCCGTCAGTAATAGTATCCACTACAGCCTCAGTCTTGCTCAGTCGAGTACAGTGGGGGTCTAACTGCGGCCAGATGGCCAACATGAGGAGGATGTCGTGATTCAGCAGCTAGGACTGAGGATAGATCCAATCCTCTTAGCAGACGATGCTGCCACACGACACTGCTTCTCAGACGGCAGAACCTGGACTTGGAAACTGTCATCTTCTGTATTCACCAGAACTTGCACCAACTGACTTCCACTTCTTCTCGGCTTTGGACCACTTCTTACAAGGGAAAATATTCAATTCTTAACAAGTTGTGGAAGATGTCTTTTGTGATTTCATCGCCACTTGCTCTCCAGGACTCTTCGGAGCTGGCAAACACAAACTGCTGTTCCCGTGAAAAAACTGTGTTGACAGTGTCGGAGTACATTTTGATTAATTGTGCTGCTTCTTGCTTGACACATAGTAAATTCAACATCTGAATCTAAATTGGACATTTTGTTTTTAATGAACTAATATTGAATTGGTTATTCAAATCTCCAGAGCTTTATTTTCCCTCCAGCAAAGTGAACAGATAGTTTTTGTCGCATCATCGTGGCTCCTCCCATAACTCTGAAGTCCCCACTGATAGAGTTATTCTGCTGACTAGGATATGTTTTTGCATAGCAAATAAGAAAATAATGAACAAAAAATGTAAAAATGTGTAAAAATCATTGCTGTCATAAGTCATTGAGAATTCAGACTTGCTAGATAATAGATCATAACTTTTGCTTATTCAATGACAGTGTCATTTTCAATACTAGCATTACTTGACTTTTAACAATCTTTTAAAATTTTATTTTAATTGACAGACAATTAATTGTATAGTATTGTATTGTAATAATTTTATGTATGCATATGTATGGATGTATACATATAAATGCTACATGTGATGTTTCAATATTTATTTACAATGTTGAATGATAAAATCAGGCTATTTAAAAAACCCATCACCTCACATATTAATTTTTTGTAGGTTAAAAACACTTAACATCTTCCCTTTTAGCAATTTTAAAAACTGTAACATATTGTTATGTATTATAGTCTTAAATTGGTGCAATACATCATTAAAGCCTTTTCCTCCTATCTAACTGAATCTTTGTCCCCTTTTCTCAAGCTCTTCCTTTTCCTAATCTGTTCCCCTCTAGCCTGTGGCTGTGACCATTCTACTCTATATTTATATACGTTTACTTTTTTTTTGGATTCCACATGTGAGTGATATCATGTGGTGTTTGCCTTCCTACTTCGGGTTTACTCATATTCAATTAGGATCATGTCCTCAACATTCACTCATGTTGGCATAAATTATAGTATTTCTCCCTTTTTAAACCAGAATAGTATATATCCTTGTATAGACCCTTCACGTTTTATTACATATTGGATTGATGGAGATTGCTTCCATATTTTCACCTTGTGCTGTAGTGATGTAGACATCTCTTTGGCTGACTGATTTCAATGCCCTTCGTTTTTACACCCCAATGTGGGATTATTGAAACAGATGATAACTCTAGTTTTGTGAGGCGCCTCTGTACTATTATCACAAACAGTGCATAAGTCTTCTCTTTTCTCCACACTCTCATCTACACTTATCTTTTGTATTTTGATAATAGACATTCTAACAATTATGAAGTAGTACTTCATTATGATTTTAATTTGATATCCCTGATGACTAGTGATGGTAAACTTTTTGTGGGGATGTCCTATACTGTGTTGAGATATATTACTTCATACCTACATTTTTGAGAATTTTCATCATGGAAAAATAGTGAATTTTGTCGTATTTATTTTCTGCATTTTATGAGAGGACCATATGTATTTATCCTTCATTATGTCTACCATGTATATTACATTTATTTTGTGATTTTGAAATGTTCCAGGAATAAAACACACTTGATCATGGTGAATGGGCTTTTAATGGACTACTGAATTCAGCTTGCTGGTATTCTGTTTATTTTTTGCATGTATTTCCATCAGGGATATTGGCCTGTAATTTTCCCTTTTTGTAATATCCTTGTATGGCATTGGAATCAAGGTAATGATAGCATCATAAAATAAATTTGGAAGTTCTCTCCACTGTGATTTTAAGAAAGAGTTTGATAAAAATTAGTATCCATTGGCTCAGCGCCTATAGCTCAGTGACTAGAGTGCCAGCCACATACACTTGAGCTGGCAGGTTGAAATCCAACCTGGGCCTGCCAAACAACAATGACAACTACAACCAAAAAATAGCCTATTTGGGAGGCTGAGGCAAGAGAATCACTTAAGCCCAAGAGTTTGAAGTTGCTGTGAGCAGTGATACCATGACACTCCACTGAGTGTGACAAAGTTAGAGTCTGTCTTAAAAAACAAAACAAAACAGTATTTATTCCTTTTTAAAATGTTGGGTAAGGCCTTTTGGTCCTGGGCTTATCCTTAAGGGGAAATTTTGTATTAGTGATTCAACTTATCATTGGCCTGCCCTGCTCGTATTTCCTATTTTGTGCCTGATTCAGACTTGGCAGGTTACCTGGTTTTAAGAATTTATCCATTTTTAAGTTATACGATTTATAGGCATATAATAGTTCATAGTAGTCTGATTTGGTCCTTTTTATTTCTGCCATATCAGTTAAAATATCTCTTTTGTTTCTGATTATGAGTCTTCCCTCTTTTTTGCAGATTTTTTCTGTCTAGAGGTTTGTAAATTTTGTTTATCTTTTCAAAGGACCAACTCTAAGTCTCATTGACCTTTTCCATTTTCTTTCTATTCAATATATTAGTTAGTTTTGTTCTTATTTTTATTTCCCCCCCCCTCGTACTAGTTTGGGGATTCTTCTAGTTTCTTGAAGAATAACACTAAATTTTTGTTTTATTTTTAAATCTTTTGTCTTTTTCATATAATCACTTAGGGCCAAAAACTTCCTTCTTAATACCATTTTTACTGTATCCCATAAGTTTTGATATGTTGTGTTTTGATTTTTAAAATATTTAAAATTACTTTATTGACCCATTTCCTGTTCAGAAGCAGGCTTTTCAATTTTTAATGCATTTATAAATTTTCAAAAATCTTCCTATTATTTTATTCTGGTTTTGTTTCATTATGATCAGAGAAGATATTTAGTATGATGTTTGAATATGATTTAAATCTTCTTAATATGGTTAAAAGTTGATTTGTGGCCTAACATATAGTTGTCCTGGATAATGATCTGGGGTTTTTTTGTTTGTTTTTTCGTTTTTTGTTTTTCAGAAAAAAAGTTGTGTGTTTTCTAGCTCTTGAATGAAATGTTCTATATACATCTGTTAGGGTCATTTCATCTAAAGCAGTGGTTCTCACCCTTTCTGATGCCACAGCCCTTTAATACAGTTCCTGGGGTTCATGACCCACAGATTGAGAACTGCTGATCTAAAGTGATTCTCAAGTGTACCGTTTCCCTGTTGACTCTCGGCCTGGCTAATCTGTCTGTCGTTGATCTGTTATTGTCAGAAAGCCTACCTCTCCCTTCATATCTATTAAGATTTGTTTTAAAGATTTAAAAATTCCATTGTTGGGTGCATATACATTTATACCTGTATAAGCTCTTGGTGAGTTACGCATACCCTTTTATGCCTATCATAATGTAATCATCATCTTTGTCTTTCTTTATAGTTTTTTACTTAAAATCTATCTTGCCTGAAATAAGTGTAGTTATTCCTGTTCTTTTTTTTTTTTGTTATTTTTCTAGACTATCTTTTCATTTTCAACTTCAGAATATGTATAATTTAAAGACTAAGTGGGTCTGATGTAAGCAGCATATTGTTGTATCTTCATTCATTTACACTTATTTACATCTGTGTCTTTTGATTGAAGAATTGAATCCATTTATACTTAAAGTAACTGCTAGCTAAGGACTTGTTATTGGCATTTTATTACTTTTTACTTACTCGTTTATAGTTCTTTTGTTTTTCTCTTCCAATCTCATTGTCTTTCTTGTTGATTTATTGTATTTTTGTAGTGATATGCTTTGATTTGTTTTCCTTTATCTTTTGTGTATCTACTAGTGGTTTTCTTTCCTTGTTGTTACCATGAGAACCACACAAAATATCTTAAGTTACAATGTCTTAATTTCAATCTCATACAAAAACTGTACAATTCTCTATACACATACTTTTGGCTATTGATGTCCTACTTTACAACTGTTTATATTTTATACCTATTAACCAATTTACAGCTATAGATTTTTTTCTCTTTTTGTTTCTTTTAATTTATGCATAATAAATGCACATATTTGGGGTAACGTGGGGTAATTTGATGCATTTATTTAATCTAATAATTGTGATTTGCATGTCTATCTCTTTAAACATTGATCATTTCTTTATGGGAGTAATATTTGAATTGTTCTCTCTGGTTATTTTCAATTGTGTAATAGATTACATTCATTATGGTGACCCCACTGACCTATTGACTATCAGGTGATATTTCTTCTATTTAACTTTATAGTAATTGTTGCTCCATTTGGCTTTTAACTCCTACACTAGAGTTAAGAGTGACTTAAACACCCTGTCATAGTAGTTGAGTAGTCTGAATTTGACTTTATATTTATCTTGAACAGTAAGATTTATATGTTCATCTATTTTCATATTGCTACTTATCTTCCTTTTATTTCAACTCAGTCTCCTGGTAGTAAACGTTTTTAGCTTTTGTTTGTCTTGAAATGTCTTTATCTTTCCTTTAATTTTGAAGGACAGTTTTGCAGGATATTCACTTTGGTTGTTAATTTTTTTTTTTTTTCTATTTGGTACTTTGAATCTGTCATCCCACTCCCTCCTAGTTTTCTAGGTTTCTGTTGAGAAATCCAACCTTACAAAAGTTACCAGGTACACTGATGGGTATTGTTTCCTTCAGGTCACTGGGAAGGCTCCTGCTGGTCTCTGGATAGGTCCTTGGGTTGCTCTTCTCCACCACTGAAATGAGCTGGAACTGACATGCAGTGCCTCTTCAGGTCCACTGCCAACACAGAGACCCTCAGGACTGTCTTCAAGAAGTAGGGTACAGCCCCAAAGGGCTCCTGGGTATCCAGGCTTCTTCTCAGGATATAGTCCAGAAGGACTGTAACCAATTTATGGAATTCTTTCAAGATGCAAAATGTGTCTGAGGTCAAGGCATCTGTGTCCTGGGGCACTGCTGGACACGTTTTGTCCTTGGTCCCCATGCAGGAATACTACTGGATGCCTGGTTCTCTATGGGTCTCCAAAAAGACAAAACTACTATTAGTCTGCAGCCAAGAGTGTCAAGGAGCAAGATTCAGGTCTTTCTGAGGATTCATTATAGGAGAAATTCTGGAAAATTTGGCATAGAGACTTCTGAAAGGGCCCTGGCTAGATGGAGCAGCACCCAAAACAGCTGGCAGGGAGTGAATCTTTGTAAAGGGTCCTGAATGGGTAGAGTAGCTCCCAGTCCAGCTGACAGGGAATGAATTTGAGCTTCAGGGATAATTGCAAATATTCAGTGGAACTCAAGTTGGCAAACCCAATCTGGTGGCACCTGCCAGTGAGACACCCAGGAGTGTCCTCCATGGGCAGGATTGCTCCAAGAGTACAGCTGAAAGGGACTAGAGCTGACCATCAGGCCCTTCTCAGAACAAGTACGGGCTGGTGAAGCTGTCCTGGTGTACTTTCCAGAGCTCTCTGGAGGGGCTGGATAACCCTGGGGCTGCAGACAAAGAGTAGGGAAGCCAAAAAGCTCTGCTTTAGGCTCTCTTGTGGAATTAAGGCCAGCAAGGATGTCCATTTCACCCAGATTGACATATTTCCCAGAAGTAGCTCATGCCTTTGGAATAGCTCTCTAATTACTGCAAGAGGGATCTGGCCCAGAGGCTAGGTCCCTTCAAAAATCTGCTTTGGATGGAGTTTGGCAAGTTTGTTACGATTCAGATGGATAGGACTCCCAGTAGGAACTATAACCTGCACAGAGGTTAACTAGTTCCCTGCCTATGGCAGAAAGGGGCTGGAACTGAGACAGGAAATCTTTCAGGATCTACTGTGGTATTGAGCCGAGCACACCTGTCTCACAGCTTCAGGTGAGTTTGTTTCTCAGCAGATTCTCACATGGGTAGGGACACTTCCTGAGTGTCGCAGAAAGAGCCAGGAGCCAAGGCAGGGCCCCTTCAGAATTAGCTTTCAGACAGAGCTGGCAAACCCACCCCAGTGGCACTGATGGCTGTCCCCCTCTGGGTCCTTGTACAAGCAGTACTAACTTATTACCGCAGCTGGGGGGAACTAGAGCCAAGTTTGGATAATTTTCAAGTCCACTGCCGAGACCAATATTGGGAAGCAGACGAGCCTTTCTGCTGCGGCACTGTTATGTGTGACTCCTCTGGGCCCCTTTGGTAGATGGTTTTGATAGAAGGCTCAAGTCCAAACAGGGCTCTAGCCAAGTCCTTCAAGGAAGAGGCTATTTCCAGGTTTTAATGCAGTCACATGATCAGAGGTCTACCACCTGGATGTGGATCAGTACTCTCAAAATCACCCTCCACGACTTGGGCTCCACGGGAGTTTCCTAGCCTCCCAGCAAAATCCTGATGCTCCTACCAAGAGGCATTTGTGTTTGCCTGAGGGTGGAGTAGCTGTTGCCGTGGGGTAATCTGAGCAGAGGGCCTTCTATTCAGCCTTCTGGCTGATATTGCTTCAGCAATGCCATTACTTTTTGAAAAAAGAAAAGCCGTGTTATTTTATCCTCATAGCATATGCTACTTTAATTAACTAGATACTTTGGGAAAAAGAAAAACTAAATATTTGCCAAATTTTTTCACAATACATTGAATGCATATAAGGAAATATTAGAAATATTTGTTTTAAAAAATGTAAAATGGACATTGAAAGCATCTATGTGACAGACCGGGAGCCGTTGTTTTGTGCTCCTAAGGTTTCAGGTGCAAGTAAAACACGTCCTTGCACTTTGTCTGACGGGCAGCCAAGACTGAATAGAGAAATATGGGGGGAAATGGCAGAGAACGAATTTTCACAACTCAGGAATAACCTTGTAAACAGTAAAGAGTCTGGTTTATTCCAAAGAGGAAGCTAATTTCAGTTTACCTGAGAAGTGTTGAGAAATTTCCCCTCTCACCCTCACACTGTCACCTGGTTAATTATATTTGTAAAAGCTTAGAGGTGAAAACTAATTAAAGCCAGTGACTCTTTGGCCAAAATAAAAAAAGAAAGAATGAAAAGAGAAAAACAGACATTTGTTTCAAAACATTACAGATAATATCCAACTACAGAATTATCAGTCTATATATGACAGAACAAAATTGATCTAACGTGAATTTTTCTCCAAGTAAAATAAGGAACATTTTAAATAATTTAAAAACCAGGATTCAAATAAATCATGCAAGTGTCAAGTTCAGTGTTTGCTTTGAAGAAAGCTTCAGTAAATATTTTTCCTCTATCAAAATCTCCCTCCCATCTTTTTCCCCATCCATACCTTTTGCCCATTTTGAGATTCTATTGACAGTCCTGAACTTACCTACCTTTAAAGGGAGGGGCCCCTGTCATTTTCATCTTTGTTGCCCACAGACTTGTGAACTCCAGTCCTACTCATAGGATGTATTAAAAATGAATTTATATTTTACTTACATTTTATCATCATTGAAGTTGTGATTGTGATAATCTCATCCCATTAAATACAGTGGATAGCAAGACCAGTGTCTTGGAACTGATTTTTTTTTTCCAAGTTTACCTTTCTTAATTTCTTTAAGGGATCTTATCTACATAACTCTTGTGCAATAAACTTTACTAGCATATTCAAATCTACCACAAAGTATACATTTTCTATGAAAACATCACAAACTAGTTTCAGCATTCTTAAATATGTCTCATACTCAAAATCTATACTATTTTTATTCATCAACTTTATAGAATATTAGTTCTAGCTTTTTTTGTTTTTCTTTGAGACAGAGCCTCAAGCTGTCGCCCTGGGTAAAGCACTGTGACAACACAGCTCACAGCAATCTCCAACCCCTGGGCTCCAGCCATTCTCTTGTCTTTGCCTCCCAAGTACCTGAGACTGTAGGTACCTGCCTGGCTATTTTTTGGTTGCAGCCATCATTGTTGTTTGGTAGGCCCGGGCTGGATTTGAACCTGCTAGCTCAGGTGTATGTGTCTGGTGCCTTAGCTGCTTGAGCCATGGGCACAGAGCCAGTCCTAGCTTCTTAATGAGCTCTCTGAAACCTACATATTTTACTAGTATAGGAATTATATTTTCTCTCTTTTGTGCTATAGTGTATTTCCTAAACCTTAACACAATGTTCTGAGTGTCTTACCTAGTAATTGTATAGATAAAATTCAGAAGACTAATTACAATTGAAAAACAAGTTTAAGGTTTCATTGATCAAAGATGCTTTATCAAGATACAATAAAACAAATAAACATCGAAGAAAAGAGCAAAAAGAAATCTCTCAAACACAGGTGAAAATGTTTTGACTCCTTTACTAATTTGAGAAATGAAAACTAAATCACCATTCTATCCATAAAAAATCTACAAGAGTAACATTTAAACACAATGCCATGTGTGAGTGAAAATGTGGACATGGTGTCTATAAGCCAGTGGGGGACACTACTTAAAAATGCTTACATTCTACATAATCTCTAATGCAGCAATTCAACTTTATGCATCTATACCTGAGAAAAACATTTGTTTATAAGCAATGGAATATGTCTACAAAAAAATGTTCTTAGCAGTTTTTTTCAAATTAGTTTAAAAATGGTTATCATAGAATGAATATATCTTGCTAGGTTAGATATAGCATATAAGCTGTATATAAGCTACATGGATAGCATTTATAGCATAGAAAACTGCAGCGTGTGACTGTGGGTGAGCAGGGAACCGCCATGAAACCAGCTCACAGGGACAGCAGAGGGGCAGGGCCAGGGACGGGGCAGAGCGGGTGTCACCCTCATAGAGTTCCAAACCAGGAGAACCAGAGCAACATCATAAATTGATTCACATGGAGGAAAATTTAAAAAGATAAACAAGGGAATCATCACAGATCTCATGAAAGTGATTATTTCTTCAGGAAGAATTGTTTTGAGAGTGACCTACAAAAGCTTCAAGGGGGCCAGAAATGTCTTTATGAACAAGGTAATAGGTCCGTGACTTTCCATTAATATTCAGTTAAGATACATATATAGTTGACATAGTCCTGTGTTCATCTAATATTCCTCAAAACAGCACATTTTAACCCAACCCTTATTTTAGATAAAACAGAGCACAACAATGACAAAAGGCAGGGAAGATGTCAGGAAAAAAGAAAAAAAAAAAAAAGATTATAGGGGAGAAAACGGTTTATTTTCGTGAGTTTTCAATAAAACATCTATTAGCCAAATTTTTTTGGTTTTGTTCAAATTCATAAAAGGTTTAACAAGTTAGGCTGATTCTGTAATACGGAGACAAGATACCAGTGGAACCACGGCCCAGTCGGCTTAATCGGTTTCATTAAAATGTTGATGATATTGGCAGATCTGGTTATGTTACGTGGCATGTGACACTCAGACTAAAGGGCTCGTAAATGACTTCAGCGTTGACTATGGCTTCTGGAAATTAGGTGATTAGTGGTTTAAGAGAAAATGGAAATAAAAGCAAATGGAAAGAAATAAAAAAGCACTTGGACAAATTTTGTGTAGTCATTGTAAAATATTAATCATTGCCATATTTCCCTTCTCCTACTGAGGTTAAGTGCCTCATTAAAAAATAAGTTTAGACATTGTAGAATAGTGCAGATGCCTATATTTGTACTATCCTGTAAAGACTTTTAAATAAAATATTATACTTTCTGGTGCTAAAACTGTAAGTAATCTTCTCCCTGTCTTAGTTTTGCAGGTGCATAATCACTGCCTAGTGCCAAAATTAAAATTTCTTTAAGCATCTATGAGGAGTTTATTCTTAAATTAAGATATAATTAATCTTTAAAATAATGTAAATAAAATTCAAAGTGATATTTCAACTCATTGGTCTTTTTCCCATCTATTTAAGCTACAGTAATTTGTAATTTACCTACTGAATGACCATTTCTAAAACAAGAAGAAATTATACTTCACGTCCTTTGCCCAGGACAAATTGAAGAAAGTGTGCCTTTCATGTCACACGTGTAATCCACTTTCTGTATGTGTGCAAAGGATGTGTGCTAACACGTATGAGCTGTGTGGATCCACAGGAAATCATGTTCTGTTACACACACAGACAGGCAGACATATATAAAGCTATTATTAAACTGTTTCAAGGAATAAATAATGCAACTAGACTCCCTTCAAAAGACACTTAGGAAATTCAGAGAAAGTATAATAAACATCCTCTCAATTACGTGAATGTGCTGGCAGAAAAGTAACGAAAATCCCCAGGGACCAAGAATCAAGAGGAAGCTGAAAACTAAAGTGGTCAGTTGGAAGTGAACTTGGGGTCAGCCTGAGAACCATCCCTAACTTTGTCATCTAGAATTTAGCTCTTGGAGATGGTGTGGGTATAGAAATTGAAGCCCGCCACAGAGGCAGGAGGAAGATGAAAAGTTCAACGCCAGACTGAAAGGGCAGAGTAACGCCAGCAGAGCCACAATGTAAGAAAAACCAGACTCCTATTTTGAGCTCCAGGAGAAAGGTGTCTGCTCATGCAATATTAACCAAAGATTTTCTCTTTCATAACTTTGTCGTTTAAATTTATACTTTGAGGATCCTTGGAATCCTACGTACATTTAATTCAGTGAAATGAATATACAAAATTCCTACTATAACACTTGTTAAACATTAATACACAGTATGAAATTAGTCAAGACTCAATGAATGTGCCACAATAAATGCAGATGAGAAGACTTAGACTCCCAGCATTTTGGGATATTGGAATTGTTGGGTACAAGGTGTAATATATATATATTTAAAAATGTGGTGGAATAAAGATAAAAATGAAATGGGATAATGAAAATAAAACCAGAAGTAAGCCTGCCAAAAACAACTATGTAATTTTATTTATTTATTTATTTATTTTTGTGGTTTGGGGCCGGAGCTGGGTTTGAACCCACCACCTCCGGCATATGGAGCAGGTGCCTTACTCTTTTGAGCCATAGGCCCCACCCAACAACTATGTATTTTTTAAATTATCAAACATAACTTCTTGAAATTACAAATATGAGGACCAATTCAATTTGTATTGAAATTATACATTCAATGAACCGGTTAAACAGCTTAGCTGGACCGAACGGAAACATCAGTAAGCCACATCAGAAGACATTACCCTGGTTGCCATAGTTGGGGAAAGACACAATGATAAAATTTAAATTAAAAAATGTAGCGAATAGGGAAAGAAGGATTAAGAATGCTAATGGTAGCATTAGAAAAATAGATAAGAAAAGGAAGAAGAAACAGTATTTAATGAGATAATGCATAACAATTTCCCAGACTTGGTATAAATTATGATATTGAAATGCATAAAGAATACCTAATGAATATTTATATACATAGAAATAAAACTTCAAAGTACCAAAGACAAACAGAAGATTTTCAATCAGACATAAGGGAAAAACAATGTAAGCAGAAATGTCTGATGATTAGACTCAGAGCAGACTAACCAAAAACAAGAGTAGACAATAACAAAACCAGTGGAAAACGCTGAAAAAATGCAGAGAGATTGTAATGCCCCTGCAGAATTATGTGCCCATTCAATTTTTTTTTTTTTGAGACAGAATCTCAAGTCTGTCTCTGGGTAGAGTGCTGTTGTGTCACAGCTCACAGCAACCTCAAACACTGGGACTTAAGTGATTCTTTTGCCTCAGCCTCCAAAGTAGCTGGGACCACAGGGACCTGCCACAACTCCTGGATATTTTTGTTGTTGCTGTTGTCGTCATTGTTTTAGCTGGCCTGGGCCAGGTTAGAACGTGCCAGCCTCAGTGTATGTGGCCGATGCCCTACCCACTGAGCAAGAAAGTGAAGGCCTGAAGCAGTTGCTCACACCTGTAATCCTAGTATTCTGGGAGGCTAAGGTGGATGGATCACCTGAGCTCACAAGTTCAAAAGCAGCCTGAGCCAGAGCAAGACCCGTCTCTAAAAATAGCATGGTATTGTGGTGGGCTCCTGTGGTCCCAGGTACTTGGGAGGCTGAGGCAAGAGAGTCACTTGAGTCCAAGAGTTTGAGGTTGCTGTGAGCTATGATGCTACAGTACTCTGCTGAGGACAATAAAGTGAGACTCTGACTCAAAATAGAAAGAAGAATGAAAAGTGAAATGCAGATAATTTAGACAAGTAGTCTAAGTGCTTACTACTAATTAGCCCTCACTAAATAAATGTTTAAAGTATTACTCCGGAAAAAAAATAAACACAAGTAAAACAGAGAAGTGTGGTAAATATAAGAAAGAATGTGAGAGAATGTACTGGTAAATATGTATACGATATTAAAGTATTAAATATAAAATGTAAATGATACCCAGCATTGTTGGGCATGGAATGTAATACGTAACTAAAGGGTTAAATAGAAATAGCAGGTACTATAGAAGGCACTCTTGGCGATTCTAATGTTCAGGGTTCTCTCATACTTATGAGAATAATGAAATTATTAGTAAATTCAGATTTAGTCCTATGTAGACAAACACACAAACACACACATATATAAATGTATCTCAGTGTTGAGGATAAGTCCTTAAAAGTAGAAATAGAGTATGTAACTTTAAAACCATTAAAAAGACAAAGAAATGAGTAAAAATTATTATATTAAATTCAAAGTATACAAGGAAGGAAATAAAGAAAAATAACAGTGAAATAAGATGCTACAAAACAATGTTTTGGCACTACATCAAAAGCACTCACAATTACGATCAGGGAAAATGGTTCATCATTGCCAATTAAAGGGCAGAGATAAGAATATTAAATAAAAAGAAACAGAAATCAGTGTTTTGCTATTTATAAACAAATTATAATGACAAAGACTGATTGGAACTAAAATGGCAGAAGAAAATTACATGAATTAGCCGTGAAGACAAGTGGCATAGCCAGATTAATATTAGAAAGAAATATGCTTTAGATGGTCATCGCATTATGGCATCATACAGAATGTGGAGGCGTTTGTTCTCTGTTATTATATGGCGTCTTTTGAATCTCTCAATCTTTTGATATAGGTAACTAATATAGTCTTAATGTACCTAAGGAAAAAAATAGAATTTCATAAAATATTGACAAAGTAGCCATTAAACTCACTAATATTAAAAATTAAAACTTAATTCTTTGTACCCTCAATTAACCTGAAACAATAAAAAAAATCTATAAAAAATAAAAATAAAATAAAATTGCCCACATACTGATCTTTAAAGATGCAGTAATTTTCAAAGACCGGATTTACATACAATTTGTGATAAAAATTTTATTAAGTTAAGAATATAGAACAAGATAATTGGGAAAATTATTTTTTAAAAAGCAAACATCTATAAAATTAATAGAAGAATTTATGCCTCAAAGAGAAATAATGTAAATAGAAAATTCAACACATTTTTTTTTGTTTTTATAGAAAAGTGAAAACTGTTAGCAGACTAAGAATAGCTCAAAGATTTTCAAATTTAATAAAAAAATCTAACAATAGGCATAATTAAAATATTCTTTTAAAACCTGAAATAAAAAAAATGGTTAAATGATTTCACTAATATGTGTATTAATCAACATTTTATTTGAGAACTTGACTAATGAAAAAGACAAGAAGAAATAAAAATCACAAAGAATTGAAAGAAAGGATAACTCATTACTTGCACATATATTAATTATTAATGAAAATAGATTCTAAAGACAAATAATTAAAATTTGTTAGATCAATATGTGATAAATTTTACATCTTTAAACAAAATGCATTGCTTTCCAACAAGCAAAACCAAAATAAAAATATTATTTAAGAAAATGGCATTTCAAAAAGAAAAGAAAATGAATATTAAGCTTTTATCAGAATTTCTGAAGGAGGTAGGTGAAATATTTTTGAAGAACAATATAAAATTTTATGGAAAGACATACAGAAAAGAGGAAGAATGGAGAGAAGGAGAGGTTCTCATTCCATTTCCTCCAAATTAATCTATAAACCATTGCAATTTCATTTAGTTTGTTTATTCACTTATTTATTTATTTATTTTTGGAAAAAGTCTCACTGTGTTGCCCTTGGTAGAGTGCCCTGGCCTCCTCACAGCAACCTCAAACTCCTGGGCTCTAGCAATTCTCTTGTCTCAGGCTCTGGAGTAGCTGGGACTACAGGAACCTGCCACAACACCCAACTGTTTTTAGAAATGAGTTCTCGATCTTGGACAGGCTGGTCTCGAACCATAAGCTTAGGCAATCCACCTGCCTCAGGATCCAAAGAGTGCTGGGATTACAAGCAAGAGCCACCGCACCCCACCTTGCAATTTCATATATAATACCAACTGATTTTATCCAAATATCTGAAAAACCCCAGCGGTGCCTGTGACTCAGTGAGTAGGCGCTGGCCCCATATACCAAGGGTGGCAGGTTCAAACACTGCCCCTGCCAAACTGTAACAAATAATAACCGGGCATTGTGGTGGGTACCTGTAGTGCCGGCTACTTGGGAGGTTGAGGCAAGAGAATCACCTTAGCGTGATTCCTCCTGCTTTGTTTTTGTTCCTGAGTAATATCCTGGCTATTCGAGGATTTTTCTGATTCCATATAAAATGAAGTATTATTTTTTCAAGATCTTTAAAATATGACAGTGGAACTTTAATGGGGATTGCATTAAAATTATATATCGCTTTGGGTAGTATGGACATTTTAACAATGTTGATTCTTCCCAGCTATGAGCATGGTATGTTTTTCCATTTGTTAATATTCTCAGCTAATTCTTTTCTTAGAGTTTCATAGTTCTCTTTATAGAGATCTTTCACATCCTTTGTTAAGTAAACTCCTAAATATTTCATCTTCTTTGGCACTACTGTGAATGGAATCGAGTCCTTGACTGCTTTTTCAGCTTGGCTACTGTTGGTATATACAAAGGCTACAGATTTATGAGTGTTGATTTTGTAACCTGAGATGCTGCT
>CAUYQV010039764.1:0-15178 GCA_963574575.1 Galagoides demidoff | reverse complement strand
AAAAAATGGCCGGCGCTGTGGCGGGCGCCTATAGTCCCAGCTACTTGGGAGGCAGAGGCAGGAGACTCGCTTGAGCCCAGGAGTTGGAGGTTGCTGTGAGCTGTGATGCCATGGCACTCTACCCAGGGGGATAGCTTGAGGCTCTGTCTCAAAAAAAAAAAAAAATGAGTTAGCTCTCTACTGATGTGGAGGGATAACCATGATATACTTTTAAGTCAGAAAAGAGAGTTCCACAGTAACATACATACATATATATACACTATAACCCCATTTTATTTTTATTTTTAGAAATGTGAATATATGTTCGCACATGAAAAAGTGTCAAAGGCTAATGTTTAGTATTGGAGGTGGGAAGAAAGGAGTTGGCGTCAAGGAGATGTTATTAACTTTTCTATTACATATATTTAGATTTTTTCACTTTTTAACTGTACATATACTTTTAAAATGAGAAATAGAGAAAATCAAATCATTAAAAAAGAGAGTAGGGGATACAAGGGAGATTGGCATGGGGAAAGAGTGGAGGGAGAGAGGCAAATAGGCAATCAGACATTCTAGAGGTGAAGAGGACGCACCCTAAAACAGTAGAAATGGGAAAAAAGAAATCCCCAGGCTCTGTGAATGCAGGATTAAGAAATAGGACTTAATTCCTGAGTGAGAATGAGATCAATTAGAGAGAAAAAGAGTCGTTGCTAACTCCAAGATTTCAGGCTGATCTCTGAGCAAGGAGCCATTCCTAGAATTTGGTTTTGAGTTGGAGGTACTCAAAGCACATGTGGCAATGGTAAGATGGATTCAGTCAGGCTAGGGCTGACCCAACACAGCTAGTCTGGTTGGTTAAGTCGTAAGTGACCTTTACTTCATGGCTCCCATTCTTGTTGCTTTGTGAATTCAACTTTAACTTGAAAGTGTGTATCTTAAGTAGTTTAAGGTGATTGATTTAGGAGATAAACTTTTGAATTAAACATGTTGTTTTGGGTCATGAGTTATGTCAATTACTGTTAAGATAAGTGTTGATTACTGTTGTTTAAGATAAGGGTTAGTAGGTCCTTGCTTTTAACTTTTATGTATAAAACTGTGATTTTGGAAATGGAAGAATAGAACAGTCTTTTTTTTTGAGACAGGATCTCTCACTCTGTCACCCTTGATAGAGTGCTGTGGCATCACAGCTCACAGCAACCTCAAACTCTTAGGCTGAAGTGATTCTCTTGCCTGAGTCTCCCAAGTAGTTGGGATACAGGCACCCGCCACAATGCCGGGCTATTTTTCTTGTTGTTGTTGTTGCAGTTGTTTAGCAGGCCCAGGCCAGGTTCAAACCCGCTACCCTCGATGTATGTGGCTGGTGCTGTAACCACTGTGCTACGGGTGCTGAGCCAGAACAGAGCAGTCTTGGAGAGGCTAATCTCACTGTTCTCCAGAATCAATGGCCTTCTGAAAAATAAAGTTTGGTAGACCTCTCCTCATCTCTGCATATTGGCTGGCTCATGAGATAAAGGGCAGGATACTGAAGACCACACCCACTTACTGCCCAGCTTCTTACAAAGGACTGTGTGAGAGGAAGAAGGAAATCCAGGAGATCCCACTGATATCTGAGGGGCAAAAGGACCAGAGCCCCGAGGGTCCTCATGGTGGGTCTACAGGGAGCATTTTTGACAGAGCAGGTGTGGAGTCCAGATTGTTGGGACCTGAGAACGAAACAAAGACTGGCAGGAAAGGGGAGGTCGCAAGTAAAAACTGCACTTTGGAGAGATTTCTCATTGAATGGAAGAGAAGGGATGACTCAGCCACTTGACTGAGAGCAGGATCTATGGAGGTGTTTTTAGGATGGAAGAATGTGCACTTTTGTAGGCTAAGGGGAAGAACCACTCCACAGAGAGAGAGTCGGTACTCCTAAGACAGAGTATTAGGAGGGGACAGAATTGAGAGTAACAGGAGGTAGAGTTAAACTTGGAAACAGTCTAAGAGAGTCGGGGGTGGGGAGAGAAGGAGAGAGAGGCTGTAACAGAAGATGAAAAGATGCTCTTTGGGGGTGGTGCCCGTGGCTCAAAGGAGTAGGGCGCCAGCCCCATATATCAGAGGTGGCAGGTTCAAACCCAGCCCCAGACCAAAAACTGCAACAACAACAAAAAAAAATGCTCTTTGGTGCAGAAAAGTTGAGAACATTTTCAACTTCTAGGAGTAATATTTAAAATATTTAACAACCAATGCAGAAAGGGCACCAGCCTATCAGATAGCTGTGTACCAAAATAGGGTCTAGGAGGCCTCATACTGTGTTGTGTATTAACTCTTTTAGCTGTTGGGTCATGGAGAGGTCCTGGGACAGAAACTGGGGCACTTGGGTGGCAGGTGGCAGAGTGAGACAATAAAACTATAGGGCTGCGGGTGGCGCCTGTGGTTCAGTGGGTAGGGCACCAGCCCCATATACTGAGGGTGGCGGGTTCCAACCCAGCCCCGGCCAAACTGCAAAACCAAAAAATAGCTGGGCATTGTGGTGGGCACCTGTAGTCTGAGGTACTCATGAGGCTGAGGCAAGAGAATTGCCTAAGCCCAGGAATTAGAGGTTGCTGTGAGCTGTGACACCAGAGCACTCTACTGAGGGTAAGAAAGTAAGACTCTGTCTCAAAAAAAAAAAAGAAAAGAAAAGAAAAAGAAACTATAGGGCTGCAGCAATGTTTCTTAGTTAGAGCTCCAAAAGACTGCATTAGAAATTACCTAAGTTCTTCAAAAACAACCATTTGTGACAAAAAGAATGCGATGACTAATCTCTCTCAAATTTAGAATTTTTTAAATCAAATAAATAGTGGATGCCTTCTATAATCTTAATGCATGTTGGCAAACAGTTCAAGGAGAGGATTGATTGAAATAAAAATTGTTCATGCTCTTTGGGCTTACTTTCTTGCAGGAAACAATCTCTTGATTAAAATAGAGAAAATGGAGTTAAGGAGGAATTTTAGAACACAAAATCTGCTTTGTACTCGAAGCCCTCTGAACACCAGTCACTAACAGCTTTGCAACTCTGCTCCCCCACTGAAGGAGGAGGTGTGAGTGGTAGTGCCCAGCCCTCCAGAGAGTACAGGCAAGTGCTTGGGGGACTCCCAGGTTACAGTTGCTAAGTGCACAAGATGGAAACTGTCACCAAGGTAATCACATCAACCTCAGCTGCATACTAGCCTCCAAAGGAAGGCACCACTGGACTTGTCAGTAGCTCGTTTTGGAAAACTTTTCCTTATCACTCCACACCTCACACTAGATAAGCTGGTCTGAGGCTGCTCTCCTGGGATAGCAGGTTCTAAAAGCGTGGACTTTGATGTGGGGTGTGCCTTTCCAGAGAATTTTCTGACTGAAAGAGACTGCAGCAACATGTTATCTGAGCCCGTCAGAGATGAGGAAACTGCAGCAGACTGCTATTTAAGAGAAGGTTAAACCAACATTTAGATCCCCAGGTCTTTTCATTCAGTATCCTTACCTCTACTTTCTTGCTGGAAAACTTAAACCATAATTTATATACACACAAAGGGGATTTCTCGGTGCTTCACTTACTAGTAACCCAGGTGAGATGCCAGAATGAGACATCCTCAGAGGCTTTAAGGTATCATGTGGAACGCGTTATACTTGAATGCACAGCTGCTACTTTGCCTCGGCTGAACTCGTGGGTACAATCCGAAAACAGCTTTATTCTCGTCCATCACACCTGTTCAGATATGAGTGGACTAGCGCTCCCGCCCTAGATGAATGAATGCACAGGTGAATTTTTAGGTCATTCTCAATAATAAAAAGGCCTCTGATTACTTTTAGCAAAAATACAGTGTGGGCCAGTAATTAACATGTCTGGTACGGTAAAATAATAATAATAATTAAAAACCCCTCCACAGTTCCTGTGAAAGAGGGGTGATGGGAGGCTTCCTGGGGGCTTCCTCCAGCCTGGCACCTCTCTCCCTTCTCCCCTCACTAGGGGGAAGAGATTGCTGAGGAGCCAGAAAGGTTTTTGCTGTCTCTGGTGACTGTGGCTTCCTCTGGCCATGGCAGATGTTTCCAGGTTTGTGAGAGCACACTCACTACCGTTGCCCTGCGAGAGGGCCTCTCCCTTACCAATTGTCCCCTTAGCACTGGCAAGTTCATGAAGCCTCTGATCAGATGCTTTAGATTCTTCTCCTGGGCTCTGCACATCTGTAGGCAAACCTCTGGCTTCTTCTGGCCAAGGCTTCTTTGTCTTGCCAAGCAGTCCTCTTGGGTGGGATCAAAGTCAACCCCATACTGTGTCACACTCTCCTAGACATGTCTTCTGTGGGAGTAAATTACTTCCCCACCCCCATGGTCCTCACCCAAGGTTCTGGCCACTTTTGCCAATACCGGTTCTTTAGATTTCTCAGGCATGAGACAGACGCCAATCCATGGTATTCCCCAAAAGTCCATTCCCAAGCAGGGGACATGTACTGAGCTCTCTAGGAGGTCTGCCTAAAGTCCCTCTCCCCAGACGTAAGGTGAGAGAAAAGCCCTTTTGTTCTCCCCTGTGTGCAGAGGAAGGGCCTCTTAGAACATCTGACTTCCGCAGAGACCCTCCTCTAATCCACAGCAATCTGGTCAGCCCCAGGACCAACTCTCTCATCCCTTAAGGTAAGTAAGAAGTTAAGGGAACTCTCCTTTGCATATCCTACATGGCAATCCAGCACTTTGTTAGGAATGTGAGAGAAACTGAGGATTATTACGTGGGGCCTCTGTCAAAATGGAAATAAAATAATAGCTATTTCATATCCTGTTACCAGATGTATTCTCATTCTCTTTCCGACTGCCCCTATAAGGTTTTCTTTAACAGCTAGATTTTGGGAAATATCAAATGCCATTTCAAAGACTTTGTATGATTTTGTTATTTATCAGAAGATGACTTGAGTTACTGGTTGTCAGATAAGGGGTGGAAATAACTTTGCTATACAGAGATTTTTATTACAAAGGGATTCACTATGATTTGACCAGCAGCAGGGATGTCCAGAATCCCCAGAAGTGTTATTTATGAGCTGGATTGCTCAATTCTGTTTTTACAAATGAATAAAGGAAGTGATTTGAATCACAACAAGAACAAATTGGCTGCCCAAGAGAAAGGAACTGAACAGGATTATAAAACTTCTTTGTAATTCTAAATGTTCTGTAGTAGTTTCAGTTAGATAACAAATTTACTTATATCAGAAAACCACCACCCCTACTCAGATAGAGGGAGGCTTGTGCTGTTTGCCAGAGTCAGGTTGGTGGACTTGTAGAGCAACATGGTGTCAAAATTAGGATGCCTCCTCGGGATCCTGTAGAATGAGGGCATTCCTGAGTATGAACCTCCATTCTACCCCACAAAGACTGTGGCTGGTATCCATCTCTGAAGTAAGCCCTTCATTTTCCATGCTAGGTCTCTAACTCTGTGGCTGGCCCTTTCCTCACAGCCTGAAGTGTTTTGGAGCACTGTCAACAGATCATTTAAAGGTATGGGATGAATCTTCATATGAATTTTTTAAAAAGACAACCAGTTCTAGAATAGTATTTCTGTCTCACACCCATATATGATTAAAAAGATCAGAGGCCATATTGAGTACATAGTGGACAACAGTTTTAACGGATGGACTACCAAGACCGATAAAAGAAAGATAAAGGCACAGATAAGCTTACGTTTTGTTTATCTGTTCTCTGGAAGCTTCACTAGAATTCATGACATTAACAGAATCTGCTCATAGCAACCAACTGTCCTCCACGGCCAGCATTTTGACATACTATTCCAGCTGTTAATATCACTTCCAGGAATGTAATTCATTTCACTTTCTGGATTTATTTGGATGGACATTTGGGAGAGGAAGGTGGCACTGATTTAGTGCTGCTGACCATTGGCACTGAGCCTACTATCCTCACAAACTCAAGTTGGTTTCTTTTGAAAAAGCAGGCCTGGCTCTAAGTGAAAATGAAAATGTTCAAATAAATTAAACCCAGTCATGAGTTCTCAAACCTTCCACAGACAAAAGGGAAAAGAAGGACATTTTACAACCAAGGACCTGAGACCCAAGGTAGTGACATGGCCAGAGCTTATCAGAATTACTTACATTTTCTTTGCCAGAACAACCCGTGTCCTGCCTTCCCTCAACTTCCAATCAGGCTTTGATTCAGGGGGTCTGAGGCAGACCCAGACATTTCTATTTCTTTTTTCTTTTGAGACTGAGCCCCACTTTGTGCCCTGGGTAGAGTGCCATGGTGTCATCATAGCTCACAGCAATCTAAAACTCCTGGGCTTAATAATCCTCCTGCCTCACCCTCCAGAGTAGCTGGGACTACAGGAGCCCACCATAACTCCTGGCAAGTTTTTCTATTTTTAGTTGAGACGGGGGTCTCAATCTTGCTCAGTCTGGCCTCAAACTCCTGAGCTCAAGAGATCCAACCACTTTGGCCTCTCAGAGTGCTAGGATCACAGGTGTGACATTTCTTTCTGAAGGCCCCACTGGTGATTCTCATACACAGAGCGGAGAAAGAGCACCAAAGCTTTAGATGGATCTAGACCAGCGGGTCTCAACCTGTGGGTGGAGAGCCACAGGAACTGTATTAAAGGACCATGGCATTAGGAAGGTTGAGAACCACTGATCTAGACGTTTTAAAAGAATGAATTAAAAGGAGGTGTAGCTAGTGGGCTCTTTAGTCACTGCAGAGAGAAGTGAATGGCATACAGGACAGGATGCATGGTATCTGCCCAGGTGGGTTTATGAATGGACCTCAAGCAGTTCTCAGCTTTGGGGGAGTCAGACCACTACAGGCAAATCCCCACAAAATTTATCATACAATTTCAGAGAATTTGAGACTAGATTCTAGATTCACTTTTTGGTTTTGAGGTTTTAATTGGATTGATAACAATCCCATTTATTAAGGCAAGAAAAACAGGAGAAGGCCAGAGTCCTGGAGCTTACAGTCTGGTGCCCAGGAGAAAACAGAAACAAGAAATCAATCCATACATAGACAAGAATCCCAAGAACTGTGGGGTAAGGGAGAGTTCTAGAACTGCATGTTGACTTGGAGAATTTGAATAGGTTAAATTGGAGAAGATTCTTAGAAACGTGTGCTTTGAGAGGCAATAGTTTAAAGGAGACAGGTGTGGGATGTAAGTCCCCAAAAAGAATGGGGGGTCAGACTGACTGAGGCTGGTTGATAAATGAGTGCCCACCTCGGGAAACCAGTCAGACAGCGTTCAGAACCTAACGATATGGATGTGGTAGAAATGGCATCGGTCCACGATGGCACTAGAGGTCCCTGACATAGTGCCATGGGGCCTCATGGTAGGTTGGGGTCTGTGGTGGGGGAGGTATTAAAACGCCAATGAATACAGTTTTATGATGGACCTGGAGGAGGCACTGGGAGGAAACAGCAAACTGGCTCTGGGAGGGCGGCCTTGGAGTCCGCTGTGCATTGCCAGGGTCAGAAGTTGGCTCTGTGTTTGTTCAATACAATGAAAAGAAAACCGCGGGACAGCGCTGAGCGGCGGCGAACTACATTCAGCCGGTGGGCATGAAAATGAATTTTAGCTGCTATGTGCAAACCCCCTAGGTGTGTGGACAGAAGGAAGCCAGCCAGAAGGTTACAACAGGTCAGGAATAAATAACCACCAGGCGGAGGATCCCAGATTCTGTCCTTCCTTTTGTTGGGTGAGGAGCGCCAGGCAAACGCGTCCACAAAGGCTTTGGAAGGCAGCGGCTCGCTGGTCCACACCCGGCCCAGCCTCGGTGACTATCAGGGGACCCGGGGGGTGGTGCTCTAAGTCCGGGACTCGGGGGTGAGCTCTCCCCGGGAGGCCTCGCAGCGGGGACCCCAGAATAAGTCCCCCGCGCGCCGTGGCGCGGCGGGAAGGGGCCGGGCGGGCGGGCGAGCAGATCCCACCCCTTCCTGAAGGAAGCGCCCTCCCCGCCGCGACTGCCGCCGCCGCCACCGCCACCGCCGCAGGTCACGGCCCCGCAAGGCGACCGCGGCCCCGCCGACCACAGCAGGTAGGCGCGGCGCCCGCGGTGCCCCCTCCGGAGCTCCGGCCCGGCCCGCCGGGCAGCCAGGGGGCGTTCGGCCGGCTCCGCGCCCGGCCCGGGGGCGGGGACCCGGGGCGGCGGGCGCTGCGGCAGGACACCGGCCGCGGGGTCCGCCTGGCCGTGGGGCCCCCGTCCAGGGCCCCACGCCCAGCCCCGCCCCGGCCCCCGCCCCGGAGCTCGGGGCCCTCCGCGGGCGCACGCTCCCGAGCGGGTCCGGAGCCGCGCCGCCTCGCCCCGCGCTCCCGGCACGCCCGCCGCAGTGCCGCCCGCCGAGCCCCGCGCCGCCCCTGCCGCCGCCCGGCCCCCCGCACCGCCGGTCCTCCCGGTGCCCCGCGGAGCCTGGTGAGGGGCGACCCCGAGTTTGACCTCTCGTCTCCGCGCCGTTCCCGGTTCACTTTGCCGTCAGCCAAGTCAGGCCGGTTCGGGAAGGGGGTACCCGGGCAGGAGGCGCCAACTTGCTTTGCCCTGTGCACCGCCCTCCGCTGTAAAGGCACAGTTTCGCCTTCCTCGCTGGGTGCACTCTTGGGAAGAAAGGAGATTTTAGGATTTGGGGGGAGGCCACCGAGGACGAGTTACCTAGGCGCTGTGGACAAGCATCGCAATAAAAAAGTGATTAGCATTGGGTTGTGGAGAGAGCCCTTGTTGAGCGGTTTTCCCCTTCTTTAATGAATCGAACGGAGAGTAAGAGGGTTTTCCCATTTAAATTTACATTCCTTTTCCTTCTCCGCAGCCCTTTCTCTGTTAGCCCATGTCTGCACAGCACTTTGTCACATCCCAAACATTTATTCCGGCCAGACTGCTCTCAGGGCTGAGCCAGGATTGGGACTGTGGGAACACGGCCCCGGTGGAAGGGAAGCCTGCTGCCCCGAATGAACCCATTCTGCCCTTCTACATGCGCGGTCCTGTTTGGGAACCGCATAGACTAATGACATGTTGAAAAACAAAACAAAACAGTTCTTGGCTCTGTTACAGTCACAAAGCCGGCTTGAATTAAAGACAGATTTTAATAGTGCGGGGCTGTAACTCCATTCTGGACTGCAGTTAGTTAAAAGCATAGTCGAGCAGAGATGTGTAAACTCCATGGTAGTTTTTAATAAGTTAAAGTTTTCTACTTCAAGGAAAAATTATAGGCTCATGTATATGATAGTTGCAGATCAAAGAATTTTATAGTCTCAGCTCTTATGCTTTAAATCTCAAACTTTCTTATGTGTCCTCAAGGCATCTTGTTTCCAAGACTAACTTTAGTTGTCATCTCTTGATCAACTAGAAATGTGAGTTTAATCTTTAAGGCATAAACATAAAAATTTTAATGATGCATCCTTTATTTACCCATTTCTGTATAAATGTTTTGCAAGCCCCCCAAGTTGGAAATTTACAAACCGGACATGGTCAATAAAAGGATAAAGAAGTTTTGCTAACAACAATGAACTAGTTGATAAATGTTATGACATTGGGCAAACGTATTAAAGCATTTGAAAAATGTGTGTTTATTATAATCTGCCATTTGCTGAGTGCAATCTGTTTGGAGTATTTAAATCAGCATTAAAATGTCTTCATAGCAATTGCTTAATACGTGTGTTTCTCACCGAATGGCTTTTACATTGTGCTGTAGTGGGGATTTTGCTCTGTGGAGCATTTTTTTTTCATAAACATAATGCTTTATATTTAGCCTTTGTGATAGAGCTACCACAATCACATTCACAGTGACCTTGCAGGGTTTTCTGTGTTCACTTTGCCTGCTTTGTGATTGCCAGAAGGGAAGGCACTTTGCTTCACACTCTTGTCTGTCCTCCTGCTTTGTTTTGCCGATGACCCATACCTCTGCAGAACAGTGGCCAGATTAGCAAGGCAGCCTGGAGCCAGAAGAAAAGAAAAGCTAGCTGGCCCCTGCACCGTTAGCCATTTGGTTTCTCTGTAATGTGGCCATTTGGGATCAGTTCAGTGACCAATTAAGCAAGACAAATACTGACAAGATAATGTATCAGCTGTCAGTCTTCCCCTTCCTGGAGAAGAATCTACAGCCCTCGGTGTAATTAGGTTCTTATGAGGGTCAAATGAGATATATGCGCTGAAATTCCAAAACATGGTATGGATTCCAAGTGTTATTGAATGTGGGCCTAAGTACATGAGAAGAGTGGGACTAGACCTAGGTATGTAGTAAATATCTTCCTTGTCCTAAGGGTAACAACAGAAGTATGCCCCTACTTTAATCCAAATTTAATTCTTGGAGCTAATGGTGATATGTATCTTTATATTTTTTAATAAGTTGCTCTAAGCACTTTCTAACTGGCTCATAAATTATTGGAACTCTAAGAGTTACTGTTATCAAACATCATTTGCTGGTAGGTTTGGATTTTGAGAGATAACTCATGGCAATGAAAGTCTTAATGCAAAAGAGATTTGGATGTCTCAGTTGGAATGGTGTTTTGAGATAATAGTAGACTCTTTGTCAGTAGCCTTCAAATTCAGTTCCACACTATTTGGAGTCAAGCCAGCTCTGGTAGGTAGGTATTATAATTTTTTTTTTACCAAGTGAGAAATTAACAATTTCTTTTATAGCATCTATAAATAGCCTTTCTAGATCAGTGCTGCCCAATAGAACTTTCTGCAGTAATGGACATTTTCTGTAATGTGTCCAATATGATAGCCATGAGCCATATGAGGCTATTGAGCGTTTAAAATGTGGCTAGTGCAGTTGAAGAACTGAATTTTAAATTTTATTTAGCTTTAATTAATTTAAATACCCACACAGGGCTAGTGAGTACCATATTGGACTGTTCAGCTCTAAACTCTCCCCACCCATTCCTGAAATACGGCCCTTGATGGCAATTGTCCCTTAATTAGAAGCAAGTGGGAATTGGCGTTGATTAATACTAGAGTTCAGATTTGACTCTAAGCCTGTTGTTATAAAAAGGCACTGTGCTTACTCTGAAGAAGGTGTTTTATGATGAAGTCCAACTCTGCTCTAAAAATAGTTTCCCTTTTTAATTTCCACATATCTGCTTGCCCCCCCAAAGAAGAATCCTCCAGAGTTGTTTGCTTGGCCCATGTGTCTGTGTTCCCCAACTTGAGCGTGATTTGCTCTTTTGCACATTAGAGTCCTTTGTTCTTAGACTCAGTTTCTGTACTTTTCCACTTTTCAGAGGAGAAGAGATTTGGAGAAAGGTAGGAAGTAGGTTGTGATACACAGCTGTTCCCCATCTCCCTCGATTACAGTCACAGGGACCCTGTGAAAAGTCTGATGACTGGATCCCTCTTGCTGCAGGAGGGGCTGAAGGCTCTGCCTCTCTTGGGCCTTGTCTGATTTCTTTCCCTTGGGTTTCAAACCCAGATCCGCTCAATTAGCCCAGCCTGTGAGAATTGCCAATCAACTTAAAATATAACCTACTAACTGGTAAAACCATTAAAATGGGATTTGGTTTAACATTTACTGTGTTGTTTCCATTATAAAGCTATGGTAGAATCTCCATAGTTGACCACCTCCCTGCACTGACCATCTCCTTAAGTTGGCCTAATTTTGTAGACCGGACGTGCACCACATGTACATATCAGTACAGTAGACCTAGTTCCTTATGTTGACCACTTCCATATGCTGACCAGTTTATTACAGTCTTTTGGTGGTCAACTTACTGAAGGTCTACTGTAATTTGATTTAATGGAAGCTACTGTTTTGACCATGAAGAGGGACACATTTTTAATGAGACTATTTTATAAGACATTGCCTCTCAGGTTTCTTGGGTGAATGACCCTCTCTCACCCAACCTAGGTATGAAGAGTGTCTCTCTCCAGGCCTGAGCTCAGAGTCCTGGAGGTTTCCCTCCTCTGGGAGGGACTCTTCCTCAATTATCTAGAGATTTGTAGAATGTGTTTGTGCATACTCACTAAAGCATAGATTAAAATATCTCCTGAAAAAGGTAATAACACCCTAAGATGACATTTGCTGAGTGTCCCAAATTAGTGTCCATTCCATGAGGTGATGGTATGGTTGAATAAATTTAGGAAATGCTTGATATTAAATCTTTATGCTTTTGGAGAGTTACAATTCATGGTATAACTGTAAAACCTCAGAGATGAGGTACATATGTTTATTTAACTTTTTTTTTGAGATAGTATTGCTTTGTCACCTGGGCTAGAGTGCCACGACATCACTCTAGCTCACAGCAACCTTAAACTCTTGGGCTTAAGCAATCCTCCTGCCTCAGCCTTCTGAGTAGCTGGGACTACAGACACCTGTCACAATGCCTGTGTAGGTTTTCCATTTTAAGTAGAGATGGGGTCTTGCTCTTGCTCAGGTTGGTCTCAAGCTCCTGAGCTCAGGGGATCCTCCTGCTTCAGCCTCCCACCTAGAATTACAGGTGTGAACCACTGCGCCCAGCCTAACTTTTCCTATTATTCTAAGTGTTTTCTGAAAGAATCTTCATACAACACTTACTATGATGTTTTTCAAACTGCATGTCTTGGGTCATGAAATCAATTTAACAGGTTGAGATCAGCATTTTTCTTAATGAAATAGAATGTGTAATAATAATAGAAGTAATCACTGTGCATCCTTCTTTGTGGGGGTTACTAGTATGTGATGAAACTTTGATGCTTCTATGTGTAGCAAGTACAAGACCACAAGGCAACGGAGACTATGGTTAAGAGCAGCAGAGAAACAGGACACTGGGTTCAAATCTGGACTCGGCACTGCCCTGTCTGTGTGTAGTAAGACTGTACGCCCACATATGTGTGTTCATTATTTGTGTTATTATTATGTAAGTGTAGCTATGTATATTGGATCATAATGTAAAATACTGCCCATCAAACCAGGCTTGGGACCCACTCAGGGAGACACTGATTTAAGGCAAAGGTCCTCAAACTTTTTAAACAGGAGGCCAGTTCACTGTCCCTCAGACCATTGGAGGGCCAGACTGCAGGCCCCGGGATGAGTTGGCTGCTAAGCAGGACAGGCAGCGGCGGCAAAAATGGGCCAGATAAATGTCCTAAGTGGGCCTCATGTGGCCCGCGGGCTGTAATTTGAGGATGCCTGATTTAATGCATACATAATAGCAAATAATAACAAGTCACATTAAGTGCTTACGGAGTGCTCCATGCTGAATGTGTTGTGTGTGTTATCTTGTTTGACTAAGGTACTGCCACTATCCTACAGTACCCACATCCTAGTAAGCAGCAGAGGCAGAATGAAGCTGGGTAGCCTGATGACAGCCCACACACCTCACATCGCCACATTACAATGTATCAAAACCCGGATGGACACCAGCAGGCTCAAACTTCACAGGGCACTGTGCAAGTGGAGGCGTAGTGGGCAGCTGTTATTTTCTGTGTAAGAGGAGGCCTGATGGGTGAAAATGGACGTGGCACATTTAGGCTGGAGGATGTGGCACATTTAGGCTGGGAGAGACCTCATTGCTGCCAGCCTGTGGTTAATGCCCTTGGGAAGGCCGCCTGGTGCCCAGAGAAATGGGAATGTCCCAGTGACTAACCACAGATTTCATCTCCAGAGCCATCCTCCTGTTAGCCATTTCCTAACTTAAGCACACTGGTTTGTAGCAAATAGCACAAATGGTCTAAATAGATATGTCCATTTCATAAATCTGCCACTGTTCACCACAACTCAAATTGTCTTTTCAAAATCACTTCCTGCCTATAATAACACGATTTTTTAGTACTATAAATGGAAAACAATGTTGTTTAAGAATTTCATATAAAAAGAGATGTCTTAAAATTGGGGCTGGAATTTATTTATTTATTTATTTTGCCAGTGCAATCTAGAAAGTAAAACTCATTTCATCTTGGAAATAAGATTTCAATTTTCCTTAAAGATCAAGCTAAATATAAGCTATTGTTTGTCCATAGACTTTCTCAGGGGGAATAAAAGAGGCAACAGCTTGCCATTGTGCTTACTTTTCTTCTTTAAAAAGTACAAAAGGGGGCAGTGACTGTGGCTCAAAGGAGCAGAGCTCTGGCCCCATATGCCGGAGGTGGCGGGTTCAAACCCAGCCATGGCCAAAAAAAAAAAATTACAAAAGGGCCAGCTGATGGCTTACACCTATAATCCTAGCACTCTGGGAGTCCGGGAGGCCAAGGTAGGACAATCTTTTGAGGTCAGGAGTTCTAGACCAACCTGAGCAAGAATGAGACCTGTCTCTACAAAAAGTGGAAAATTTAGCCGGGTGTGCTGGTCAGCACCTGTAGTCCCAGCTATGGACTGGAAGGATTGCTTGAGCCCAGGAGTTTGAGGTTGCTGTGAGCTAGGCTGATGCTAAGACACTCACTCTAGCCCAGGCAACAGAGTGAGACTCTGTTTCAAAAATGAATAAATAAATAAAAAATACAAAACCTGTGTCTAACATGCTAACAGTCCTTAAGCTGTTCAAATTTTGTTCAAGGCTGCAGAATCTCCCATCTCTGAGGACAGGACCCAGCCTCTCTGTGAAATACAAGATGAACTCTATTTGAAAAAACGGAAAGTTGAGTAATATTTTTAGACAAGTGTAGACAAAGCTTAAGGAGCAACTGTGTTTAACTATAGCAGAATAGGAAATTAGCCTGTAGCTTAAATGGTATTATTTAACTCTGAAATAATTATAATGAATTATGATGATAATCTATTGAATGTAAACATAAATGTCTTTAAAACTAGGCATTTCATTTAGTAACAAAGTAGATTTATTACTGTGTTTACACTTATGATGACTTAGCTGCCAAAGAAATATTTTAAATGGTAATAATTGGAATTCCTAAAGCATAAATCAAAACTGACTTTATGTAGCTAAAATGGGTATTATATTTTTTTGATTGTGCTGGTTAATAGTCTTTTGAATTATTTTCATTCTGTTCATGAATGAATCAAGAAATGTTGATTCCATTGTAAAGCAATCCAAATAGAAATATATTTTTATTGAACTTGCAGTATTTGTAAATTAAAATCAGAGGAATTTTATAATATAATCATCCTGGAGTTTCTTTTTTTTTTTTTGAGGCAAAGCCTCAAGCTGTCCCCCTGGGTAGAGTGCTGTGGCATCACAGCTCACAGCAACCTCCAACTCCTGGGCTCAAGTGAGTCTCCTGCCTCAGCCTCCCAAGTAGCTGGGACCACAGGCACCCGCCACAACACCTGGCTATTTTTTGGTTGCAGCATTATTGTTATT